>JADLZK010004674.1:0-236739 GCA_015847255.1 Hyparrhenia diplandra | reverse complement strand
GTTTAAAGTTTTATTACCAAGTCTACACCGAGATACAATCCAATTTACTTGTACAAAAAATAACATGAGATGTAATATTATCCATGGCTTCACGCACATCTGCTCCAAGTATTTGAAATTAGACGTGCAGGTACTTTAAATAAACCATCTGTATTTGCCTAAACTCTCATCGGAAGGAAATGTATTTTGAAAATTTTAATCAGTAAATAATAGTTGTCACGAAATAAAATGAATGCGTGCGACCGTTAGAGCTGTCGACAAACTCATTTCGATCTCGTCCAAAATGTCCACCGTCCGGCCGAAAACATTTAATTGATGAAAACAAAAGCAAAACCAAAATGCAAAAAGAAAACCGAGCCAAAGCGGCCCCGCGTCGAGCAGGTGCAGGGCCAGGGTCCCTCCTCGCCAGTCGCTCGCCACCTCCGCCCGCGTCCTGACCCAATTCCGCGAGGGCGCGAGGCCGCCCGATCCCCGGGCCATGCCCATGCCCATGGCGTCGTCGGAGATCGAGGTGATCGAGGACGCCGCCCCCCGCCACCACCACCACCGGCGGAGCGGCACCTGCCGTCGCAGAGGGGGCGGGGCAGGAGGGGAGGAGGAGGCGCTCAAGGACGACGTGTACACGGGCGCGGCGTACGGGGACCTCGAGAAGCTGCACCGCCTCGTCGAGCGGGAGGGCCGCTCCGTCACGGTGCCCGACGCGCTCGGGTACCACGCGCTGCAGTGGGCCGCGCTCAACAACCGCGTCGCCGCCGCCCAGTACATTCTCGAGGTCGGTCCCCGTCCCCCCCTCCTCGATGCCCGACGCCGGTAGCATGTTGGGCTTAGCTGCTCTGCTGATAATGCCGATCACTTGTTGGTAGTGACTAGCGACGACAATTTGCCTGAGGAATGCGCAGCTAAGCTACCTGCGCGTTGTTAATATCTTAATGTATTTGTGGCCCCTCCAGCATCCTGCTCGGATGAGAATTGCGCAGATGAGCTCAAGCTTATAGCCATTGCTTTACTGAGTCGTTGTCATTGGGAGTTTCCATCCTTAGTATGTTCGAGATTCGAGCCTGCCTGTGGGGCACTATGGCTGATAACCTGGTGGGTAAAGTTTGGGCAGAATCATTGCTGGGACTAGTTACTGTGCAAGTTTTATGCGTGGATCGTAGTATGTTGTGTAATTATGGGGGATTTGTTTTAAACTGTAATAGTGACATTTGCACTTTTGAAGACTTCCGCTTGTTGCTTTGCTGTAGCTTGGGAGATGTTGGATGGCGTATACGATAATATAGGACTGATGGAAGAGCTTGGGTTTTGGTTTCCCTAGATTTGAAGGCAAAATGAACTTCCTCTTGCATATCCTCGAGTACTGTTCAAAGCTGAACCTTCAATCTTATCTCCAAACAAATGGCATTTTCTGTCTTCAAAGCTGACATAAGACATTCTCACATTGAACCTGGATGCTTGGTTGCGTTGAAATAGTTGTCATCTTCAGGATGTTAAACAGGTCCGTCATAATTATTAGAAATGTTAACTGTAGTCATGTTAAAAATTGCCTCTTGAAATCGTTGATCTGATCATGTGTATCCTGAACATGTGGTTATGTCCTTATTAATCATACGTTTTTACTTCACTACAGCATTGTGTTTTCTTCTCCCTTTTGGGTTGGTTTTGGTGGATGATAATTCTGAGTTTTTAATTTGGACAGCATGGTGCCAATGTAAATGCCATAGACCACACAGGCCAAACAGCACTTCACTGGAGCGCTGTGCGGGGCCATATTCAAGTTGCAGAATTACTTTTGAAAGAAGGAGCTAAGGTGGATGTTGCTGATTTATATGGATACCAGGTGTGTAGTTTGATTTTTCTATTGCGCCCGTGGCACTTCCCATTATCATTGTATTTTTTATTTGTCTAGAATATCTTTGTAATTTCTCCTGGTGGTTCACTTCCTCTGATACAAAAACAGATGGAGTTTATTTAGCTGCACACAGATTAAGAAATGCACAAATATCACTCAAGACATTATAACTTCTTTCTGGCTGTAACAATGGTTTGGATGGGATAACCAAGATGTACATATACAGTGAATTTTTGTTTTGTTCTGCAAATTTTTCCATTCTTGCAATAGCACCAAGCATGTTATCAAGTATCCAATGAGTTATTAGGTGACGAGTGACAAAATTCATATCATCGTAATTAGTACAAGGGAAATTGTGGGAGATGACTGATTTACCTTATGCATTGTACTTTTTGTCTAAACATTTACCTCTAACCCTTGTGCCCCCACTACTTTAGGTTCACTCCTTAATATAATGTACTACTGTCTCCATTTCTAAATTTGCGGTGTATTAGCATTCAAAAAGGTCATACACTATTTTAGATCAAAGGCATTCCCCCGGCTTTATTGAAAGCTTAACGAATACATTTGACCTAAACCTGGATTAACCAGATCACATGTTTTGGCACTCAACAGTGCTGCACTGAACTTCTAATCCACTTCTACTTAACCTCTACTCTGTTCATAGCAACAGAAGAACTCAAAACAACTCAAGTGTTCTAAGACACACCTCAACCTAGAACAATTCAGCGGCTCGAAGGCGCGCTTCACAGGATTAAACGAAGAACAGCGAACTAAAGCAACAGAGTTTGCCAAAATGATCGTTTTGAAGCTTTGTGGCTGCCTATTCGTGAGCCTTCATCAACAGGGCTTGCAGCATTTCATCTGCCATTGGTTCCATCTTCTTCTTCAGCAGAGGTCTCCACGCCTTGATCAGGATTATCGTCTTGTGGATGATCGCCTTTGGTGAAGCCATAACTTTCTTGTTGATCGCCATATCATTGCGCGTCTTCCAGAGAGTCCACATAGCGCCTGCACAAATAAGCATTGTAACTTCTTGCTTAACTCTATGACATTCTTCAAGGAATTGTTGCAAGAACTCAGCACATCTGGTTGGAGTACTCTGCCATCCAAGTGCCTCTCTGAGGAAAGTCCACAGATAGATGGCAATGGGGCATTGAAACAAAATATGATCCGATGTTTCAGGGATGTCACATATAAAACACTTTTCTGAGCCCTGCCAGTTTTTCTTTTTAAGTTGTACACCCGATTGGATTCTGTCATGGACAGCCATCCAAATAAAGATTTTAATTTTCAATGGAATTCTTGCCTTCCACAGATTTTTCATTTGTCTGTCTTCTATACCTCCAGATTTCATAAACTTGTACAATGATCTAGTAGAATATCTCTTAGATACTTCCAGAGCCCAAACCATCTTGTCTCTACCTTCCTCTAGTGTGACAGGACTTAATAATTCCATTAACTCATTCCATTCTTCAGCTAGCACACCATTAATCTGTCTTCTAAACTGGATATTCCATTCCTGATTCACCCTTAGCCCAGCAACACTTATATCTTGATGGATGGCCACTTGGTAGAGATTAGGAAACTTAACACACAAGGGGCACTCTAGAATCCACACATCCACCCAGAATCTAGTTTGTTGGCCACTGACTACCTCTATTGTTCTACCCCACTGAAACCATTCTCTAATATCAAGCAAAGATCTCCAGAATTGAGACCCCTTTCTCTGTTTTATCTGAAAGATACTCTTATTTCCCAGGTATTTCTTCTTTAGAATTGAACAGCACAGGTTATCTTCATCTCTTTCTAACCTGTCTATCCATTTGGCCAAAAGACATGTATTCATAACTCTAATATCGAGGAAACCCAAACCCCCATATTCTTTGGGGCTTGCCATGTCTTCCCACTTAATCATGTGGTACTTTCTCTTATTCCCAGTCCCTTGCCAAAAAAATCTAGCTCTTTGAGTATCTACTACTTGGCAATTTCCTTCATATAGCTGATAGATCCCCATAGTGTACATTGGTATGCTTGATAGGCAGGATTCTAGCAGCATAGCTTTACCTCCAGATGTCAGATAATCACATTGCCATGTCCCCAGTCTTTTTGCTATTTTATCACTAACATAACTCAACTGCATCTTTGTAATTCTGTGGTCACTCACTGGTAATCCAAGATACTTCATTGGGAAAGTTGCTAATTTACAATTGAATATCTCTAGAGCCATTTGTTGTTGAGTCTCATTCAGACCTACACTGAAAATCTCACTCTTTTCAAAGTTTATTTTCATACCAGACATGGCTTCAAAGCAGGTTAGGATCAACTTAGCTCTCTGCAGATTTTCTGGATCATATGTAAGAAATATTACAGTGTCATCTGCATATTGAAGGTGGGTTAAACTCCCCTCCACCAGGTGTGGTACCAGACCCTTTATTACCTCTGATTCACTAGCTCTTGTTAACATAGTAGATAGGGCATCTACCACTAAGTTAAACAGTAGTGGAGATAGTGGGTCTCCTTGTCTGAGGCCCTTGAAACTTCTAAAGTACTCCCTCTTTCACCATTAATATCTATGCATATCCTTCCTCCTCTAACTGCTTTGTTAATCCACTGAATCCACTTCTCATTAAATCCTTTCCTGTTCATTACTTCCTCTAAAAAGTCCCAATTCACTTTATCGTATGCCTTCTTGAAGTCCAGCTTAAGAATAACTCCAGATTGTTTAGTAACTCTGATCTCATGTAGTACTTCTTGAATAACAATAACCCCCTCCAAAATATTTCTCTTGGGGATGAAAGCTGTCTGAAACTTGCTGATTAGTTTATCAATCACTCCTGTCAATCTGATGGTAAGCACTTTTGTGATTATTTTGTAGATTACATTCAGCAAACAGATGGGCCTAAATTGCTTTACATTGGTTGCTGGTTTGACTTTTGGCAGTAAAATGATGACACCATAATTCAGCCTCCATAAGTCCAAATCACCAGAGTATAATTTGTCAAGCATCTCTTTAACATCTAATCTAATCTCACTCCAAAAAGTTTTGAAAAATACCACACTGAATCCATCTGGTCCAGGAGCTGTATTGCTCTTCATTTCCTTTAATGCATGATCTAATTCCTCTAGAGAAAATGGCCTTGTGAGTCTCTCATTTTCTGCTTCAGTTAGCTTCTGGTTTTCACTCCACATATCATCTGCTAGGTGAATATCAGCAACAGTAGCTCTCCCAAATAACTCTTTATAGTACTCTGTGATATGTTTTCTTAGATCAACCTCTGTGTTCAAAACTGTTCCATCCTTCTCCAGATTTGCAATTTTCATTTTTCTTTTCCTTCCATTGGCACACTTGTGAAAATAGCTTGTATTGGAGTCACCTTCCAGTATCCACTGTTCAACCCCCTTTCTCTGCCATTGTACTTCCTCATCTACTTGAATTTTGCCCAAATCTTGTTCCAATTTGTACCTAGTTTCCCACTCATCATATGATAGGTCCCTAATTTCACTATTTTCATCTAAGATTGCAATGGCTTTCATTAGCTCTGTTTTCTGTTTCTTTTGTTGGCTATCAACATTCTGTCCCCAGCCTTTAATGGCCCTCCTCAGCTTACTTGATGTAATATGCCAGTGGTCCAGAATATCATACTTGAATCTACTTGGCCATTTTAATCTAACCCATTCACAAAAACCTTCCTGTCTCACCCAATGTGCACTAAATCTAAAATAATATGTCTTTATAACTCTATTGTCTGTTGTGTCCACAATCAATGGGTTGTGGTCAGACCCCAGTCTTGGAGCAGTGAGCACTGAGGCTAGATTGTATTTGTCCTCCCAGGCATTAGAAACCAACACTCTGTCCAAAACACACAAGATTGGTGGATTTTGTTTGTTAGTCCAGGTATATCTACTTCCAGATCTGTGTAACTCCCTTAATGCTGTGGAATCTATCATCTCATTAAATGCTTCCATCAAATGAATATCCACGTTTCCTGTGGATTTTTCTGATACATTTCTCACTAAATTGAAATCTCCCCCTACTATAGTGGGAACTTCAGTACTCATTATTTTATTCTGTATTTCTTCTAAAAATTCAATTTTCCTTTCATCATGAGCTGGCCCGTAGATGTTGAACAACCTCCACTCAAAATTGTCCTCAATCATTCTAACTGTCATACTTTGAAAGAAAGAACCTTGATCCTCCTCTATTACCTGGGCAAGGTTTCTATCTACCCCCATCAGCATTCCTCCAGAATGTCCCTCACATGAAACCCAGCTCCATTCCATATCTCTATGACCAGCAAATCTATCCAACTCTCTCTGTTTGAAACTTGTTTTAATTGTCTCTTGAATGCATAAACAGTCAAAATCATGTAATGCAATTAACTCTAGGAATTGTTTTCTTCTAGCAGCATTACCCAACCCCCTTATGTTCCAAAATAAAATCCTCATTTAATAACTGTTTGTGGTTTGTTTATCTCCTCTAAAGATCCCTGTACCTCTATATTATTGCTCTTATTTTCACATAACTCATTGCTATCTCTGATTTGTCTGTCAGGCATATCTCTAGCTGTAGATTGATGCTCCTCCTGTGTGTTAATCTGTAACTCTGTATTTCTGTCTTCTGTTTTATCTCCAACATCTTGGACCATCTCTGTCTTTGCTAGCAAATCGATTTTATTTTTTGCTTTGTTAATAGCTTCTGTAGCATTTTTATCAGCTTGAGAAAGAGAGATATTACCTATAGAATTTAAATCACTTTTGTCTACATCTATACCACATAATTTTGCAATATCAACAATGGAGGAAATCTTGTTATTGGCTGTTGGTAAAGAAGTGGTACCTTGGATCATGCTTGACTTCTTCTTCAATATTGCTTTTTCTTCTACCAGAACTCCAGCATCTTTAACTCTTGTGCTATGTCTTGTGGGAACAGCTTGTTGAGTTAGCTTTGGTAACTCTTTTTCCTCTAGCTTCTCTTCAGTGTTGATAGCATTTGCTGTGGTATTACTAGGATTATGAAATGCAGATGCTTCTCCCTGGTTCAGCTCCAACTCACTTAGCTTTGTCACTCCTTCCCCAGTCTCAGTAAACCCCAAGTTTGCTAGAAACTGATAGGTTTCCTGAGCATCTTCCAGTTCTGCCCCTCCTAGATATCCTCCCTTGAACTCTTGAGTGGTAGCTTCAGGTTCTGTAAGCTCCTGCCTTTGAGCAGCCCCTAACTCTTGTTCCAACATTTCCATGAAGGTTACTGCCACTTTCTTGCCATTGTTTGCACTGCCAGATCCTTGAGTTTCTTCATTTTTTGGAGGAGACTTACTAGAGGCTATCCATTTGAATTCTTGTGAATCTGGCTCCTCCTCATCAGTAGCTTCATCTTCTTCAAAATCAATGTCATCATCATCTGGGTGAGATGGTGGTAGCTGGGACATCTTATCAGAATAAAACCAGTGTATTTTCCTGCCCTTCTTGTTGATAAACACCTCTGAAGCTCCCTTGATTTCATATGGGTCTTTGCAAGACACTTGTATCCAGACTGCCTTCCATTTTAGGGATGGTAAATGAATCTTTTCTGGGTAGCCCACCAGTTTTGCCAGTTCTAAAACTGCATATTCTGTTCTTGCATTATCAGGAATTCCCTTGGCTTTAATCCAAACTGTCTGGAGAGTATGGAAAGAATCAATATTTCTGTCAGATTCTTCTACCACAGCAACCATATCTGATGTTATGAATTTGATTTTGCCCATCTTGGTCATCAAATTCAACACCATCTTAGAAGGCATAGTAACCATAAATTCACTTCCAGAAATCCTCTTGACATCCCGGTCCCAAACAGAGTCAGCCCTGTATTGCATTTCAGTGAGAATCCTGGCCCTTGTACCCCTACCTTCCAATACAGACACCACAGCTGTTATCTTCTCTTTGTCTCCAATCTTGATATCATTCCTTGTCTCAGGTATATTCAGAGCATAGAACATCTGACCAGGTAGTCCCATTGCACATATAGTCAGACCTCTATTATCCTTCAGACCTCTATTATCCTTCTCAACCTCAGGTTTCTTCACCACCTCTACTTTTGGCACTCTAACCTCATTCCTTCCTCTATTCGGATTCTCAGGGCAACTGTTAGATTTATGACCTGTTCCTTTGCAGCTATAGCAGTATGGTTCGTTTGTGCAATCAGAATAATGGTGTCCTTCTAAGTTGCAATTGTAACACTTCATAGGGCCACTAGTATACTGACCTTGGTAGTACTTGGGCTGGATTTGGTGATCATATTGGGAGGTGCCCTTCTTACGATCTTCTAGCTTGTGTCGCAGGTCTTCCTCTGTCATCTGACGAACCTCTCTTTCCTCTTGACTGTCTCCTCCCCTCTTCCTGCCTAGTTGTTCCTCATAGCCTCTTCCTTGATAGTTCTGACGTGGGCGGCGCTCATCATAGTTGTAGCTGTATCTTGGCAGATCTCGATCATACCCACCAGTTCTGGATTGGTCTTGATTTCCTCCTCTTATCTGTCGCCCCTCCTGGTACCTCTCCCGATCTTGCCTCCCTTGAGTGTTTTCCTTCCCCTGCCTGTTCTCATAATCTCTTTCATCTTCTCGATAACTCTTGCCTTGACCTTGTTTCCTATCCATCTCCCCTGTTACTTCAGCAAACGATCTCTCGTCTGTCTTCTGGGGCAACACTCGTCGAATGCGCTTTGCTTGGTACCCAAATTTCTGGATCTCACTGTGTCTTGCTCGGTACCGCGGCGCCTC
Organism: Hyparrhenia diplandra; assembly: GCA_015847255.1. NCBI lineage: Eukaryota > Viridiplantae > Streptophyta > Magnoliopsida > Poales > Poaceae > Hyparrhenia > Hyparrhenia diplandra. The sequence goes on along the minus strand of JADLZK010004674.1, from coordinate 228,135 downwards.
TGGGTCAAGAACCCTAGCCGCTGGAATCCAATACCACCCTGAAGATGCAGGGGGTAGCTTAACTTGTTTGGGCTTTGTGGGCCTTGGTGGGTAATATGAGTGTTGCATAAGATCCTCAATTGAAGATATCTTGTGGGCCGGCCCAGTCACTCCCTTTTTCTTCTTCGAACCATTATCTCCATTTACTCTGTTTTTGTTCTCACTTGACTTGCAGAGCTCTTCCATGGCTTTCTGACATTGAATCTGCTTGGCCTCCACCACAGATTCCTGGCCTTGTAACTCTTCATCTTCCTCTGGTATCTCTTGACTCGAGCCCCTAGTCGACCATGTCAATTGGATTGGCATTTTTGCTATTATCAGCGAATCAGAACTTGAAGATTCAGAGTTCACTGCTGCAATTGGGGGCTTTTGAGCATGCCGAAGTCTTTCCTGCGAGGTTGCCTCATCCGGTTGTGAATGTTTAGGCAAGCCAACTGCAACTGAGAAGCTCTTAGAGGGTTTGATTGGTGGGAATTCCATATTCATCCAATCCTCCATTGAAATTCTATTGTCCGGTTCAGATTGTGCTCTCTGCCCTCTATTGTTGTTCATATCTCTCAATTGTGTCCCATTGGTGTTCCTGTTCATATCTCTGTTCTTAACTCTAGAACGATTGTTAACATTCTCACTTCCATATCTCTTGTAATCCGCCATTGGTGAGTTCTCATCACATTCAACCACTATGAATGGTGGTTTTGCTATTGTTAGCCTGCGATTACCCATCACAGCACTCTAACAGCAGCAAAAACCCCGCACCAACCAGCAAAATCGAGACAAACGGGAACCGAAGAAACAAACTGCTCTACGAACACTAAGCAGTGAAGAAAATCTAAAACAAAAAGCTACTGGAAGCCTAGGAATCGAACCAAAACAGGAGAACTCGAGAACTACTGCAAACCTAAGGAACTCTGAAGCGCAACTCGCGCGAGCACAGCAAGGAGAGGGGGAGAGGGAAAAATACCACGGTCAAACGAATCCGCGCAGTGATCCGCGTCGAATCCCCTACTTTGGGGTAGGGGGGAAGCTCTGGATCGTCGACGGTGATCGCCGGAGTCCGGTTGTCGCCCTTCCGCCTAACCGCCTAACCGGTGCTCTCTCTCTCCATCAATCCGGTTGTCACTCAGCAATATCCAAGGTCATACACTATAAAGGTTGGCATTCAATTACTCAAGACGCATAAATAGATTCTTATTTCACATGTCTTTTAGACATAGACATTGGTTTTGTAGTAATTGGTAACATATTATGTGCTCTAGAAATAAAAACGGAGGGAGTAGTAGATGAAATAAAAGCCTCAGTGAAGTCTGTATAAGTAGCCTGTGGCTGGAGTTTTATTTATGGTCCCTTAATCAATCTACTGTTATATCACAGACCGCACATGTTGCCGCACAGTATGGCCAGACAGCATTTCTTTGTCACATTGTTACAAAATGGAATGCTGATCATGATGCCCCTGATAACGATGGAAGAAGCCCTCTTCACTGGTTCGTGCTGTACATTTAATATGAACCTGGTGGTATTGTGTATTTTTGTGCTCTTGTTAACATATTTTCTAAGTTCCTGCTGATGTATCTATATATATATTCATGCCACTTGTAGGGCTGCATATAAGGGGTTTGCGGATGTCATACGTCTCCTCTTGTTTTTAGGTGCTTATAGGGCGGGGCAAGATAAAGAAGGTATGCATTGAATTATTTCAAAACCCTTTCTATCTTCATACAAATAATGACAGTCTTTCCAATAAATAGAGCCTTTTGTCCCACCAGCTTGTTGTTCATTTCCATTGTAAGTGCTTCCTTAGGTTGTACTCCTTTACATTGGGCTGCTATTCGGGGGAATTTGGAGTCCTGCACTGTGCTAGTTCAAGCAGGGAAAAAGGAGGATCTTACGGTTCAAGACAATACTGGCTTGACTCCAGCTCAACTTGCTGCTGATAAGAATCATCGACAAGTTGCATTTTTCCTAGTAAGTATTATTTACATTATTAATATACTTTGAGTGAAATTTTAGCATATCTGCATTTTGGAGTCCAGCTATAAAGTTTTGGTGTTGGATGGAGAGCCTAGTAGTGCTTGGTATCTTTATAACTTTGTTAATCTAAATAGCATGAAGCATACTGCTGCTGATTATTATTTGCGTTGCAGCAGATTTTGCATGTGTTCTTCCTTGATACTTTATCTCACATATAAAAATAATAATTTTCACAATTAGTACATTTAGCATGTTAAAGGTGATTAGATGGCATTACTATCTTTACATAAAAGATGGTTTAGTTTTTTTCAAAGAAAAAAAAAGTACTGTCATTGACATGGAGCAACAAAAGAGAAAAATGTTTCTTCTCAAATACTTTAGTGCTGAAAGTACACATCTGCAGCTTTTATGGTTTGTTAATTTACCTTTAATTTTTTAATACCCTTTTTTTGCATGTCTTCTGATCTGGACTATCTCGATTAGGGAGTTACAGTGGCCATTATTGACCTCTGATCCGGACTATCTTGATTAGGGAGTAGTGGCCATTTTGACCTCAATACAAAATGTCTTGTAGTGCAGTAGGGAAACTTGAGGACCCACCTGATCATCTGCTCTGTTTAATGCAGGGGAATGCTAGAAGAGTACATGAAAGAGGATGTGTCGGGAATGGTTATTTTGGGAAACTATTAAAAATCGGGCTTGCTCCTCTTCTTTGGTGTATCATTATAGCATTAATTTTTGTATATATGCATTCAACTATCTTAGGTAATTATACTATTCTGATGTATTTCAGAGTTCAGACGATTTAATCTTTCATAATGTGGCACTTAGTTTATTCTACTATGCAGGGGACTATAACACAAAGATGCCTGTATTTCTTGGGTTATTTTCATGGTTGGGAGTTCTCCTTGCAACTGCAGGACTGGTTATGTTTTATAGATGCAGCAGGTAGGCATCTTATTATGATACAAGCAACAAAAGAAAAAAAAAAAAAAGTGAGAAGCAGAGAAATAAAGAAAGGCTTTGCAAATTGACCTATAAGAAAAGCTTTGATAAGAAACTGGAACTCTTATGCATTATTCTCATGTATTATTTGGACTAATCTTATGTTGAACCACATGCAATTTGTAAAAGTAGACATTGACTCTTTTTTTCATATTTATTTATTGCTAGAACCTATCATTGTGTATTCTAGCTTAGCCTCATTTACTAGAATGCCATGCTATTTTGGTGAAGTTGAAATCTCAGCCTTTCAGGGCTTTGAGGTAATGCCAATTTATTTAATGCTTCTCACTTGTTCTTATTGTGCGTCTATAAAAGGTCTGTTACTTAAATTTCAGTTTGTTTCATTCTATGTTCTATTTCCTTCTGAATTTGTATATTCAACACCCAACATCCTGCTTCTTTCACTTCTTAGCTATGCATTTTGATCATTTTTTTTCCTGGAGTGACCATATTGTTTTTGTGCAGGAAAGATCCTGGTTACATCAGCAAGAATATAAGAGACTCACAAAATCAAAGAGATGATGTAAGCTTGAAAGATCTAGAAACCTACAGAAAGTTGAAATAATATCATAGATCAAAATGTGTAATGTTTGTCTTTTGTTTTTGCTCCTCTAGGAACCTTTGTTGAAGATGGGTTTGGACAATCATGAACTCCTTGATGGTAATTGGTCTCAACTATGTATAACATGCAAAGTAAGGTTTTCTTTATTAAGCAATCTATGTGGGGTTTTCCCTTGAATTAACATTTTTCTGAAGTGGCTGATTTGCCTAGTATTAATAGATTGTCAGGCCTTTACGCTCAAAACATTGCTCTACATGCGACCGCTGTGTTGAGCAATTCGATCATCATTGCCCTTGGGTATCAAATTGCATTGGAAAGGTACTATTTCCTTTTATATGTTGGACATCTTATTTGCAGTTGATATATTAATGGTACAGGGTTAAAAAGCTAAATACGGACATTCTAAAAACTACACCTATAGACCCAAAGCAGGAGCTGAAGAACAAGAAACATCATTCTGCCTCTAGTTGATGAATGGTGTCTCTTGACATTTTGAATGTTGATGAAAAATTATGACTTTCTTCAGTCTAAGCTACAATGGTTTGAAATTGCAGAGGAACAAATGGGAATTCTTTATGTTCCTTATCCTAGAAGTTTCTGCGATGATTATTACTGGTGTAACGCCATTATAAGTATGTTTACATTTTTTCTGTTATACCAAGACTTTGATTGCAATGAGAAATTTTAATTAATATTTTTCTTGTTGCAGGAAGCGTAGGAGACCCAGCTTCTCCGGCATCATTTGGTGGATGGCTTGGCTATACAGCTATAAACCATTCCTGGGTTGTATCTTTTGTCATAATGGACCTCTTCCTTTTCTTTGGTGCTATAACTCTAACAGTAATTCAAGCATCACAGGTATGAACCAAGTTGATATTGGCCCCTTTTTTTTACTTTTGATTGGTGAAATACGCTAGAGTTTCCACTGAGAACGGTTCATCTCGTACCATCTCCAGTGAACTGACTAGTCAGGCAGATTCAATCTGACAACGCATCTATTAGGCACCAGCACAGTATGGATCTAGTTCCTAGGACATATTCTTTAATGAAAAACTAAATGGCATCAGTATTCTTCTTACCCATCTCTACAACAAAATACGGATTCAGTATCCATTTGGTGCCTAGTGCTAATTATACCTCTAAATTCTAATCAAATATTTGGAACAACCTGATTCTGTTGATGCCTCTGGATTATTTCGGCACATGCATGATTCTTTGTATTCTTGGTTATCTGTTGAGTTGTACTAAAAAATTGTCACCTTATTGAGCTTCTGCCTGTTTGTGGAGATCCACTGCATCTGATATCAGGCACTATTGACTCTGAACTTTCTTTTCCTTCCTGTATCTTTAACCCACTTTTTCCCACCATCTGGTGGTCAACATACACCATCTGGTAATTTCTTGTTTTTGCTACCTTGCAGATATCCAGGAACATTACAACAAATGAGATGGCAAATGCCATGAGGTACAGTTACCTCAGGGGACCAAGTGGCAGATTCAGAAATCCATATGACCATGGGGTGCGCAAGAACTGTTCTGAGTTCTTGCTGAAGGGGTACCATGAGGATATTGAGAACACTGTACAGACATTGCAATCTGATGAGGAAATGGGATCAATTCAGATGAGAGGCCCAGTAGTCTCGCAGAATGGCGAGAGCATTGCACCACATGTGAATGGCACCGACCATGGTTCCACTTCCACCAATTCACATGCTAACTCAAAATCCCATCGACAAAGCTCGTCCAAGTGTTGCAATCAGAGCAAGAAATTTGATACGACCCCTTCGGGCCTTTGGGCATAACAATCCCCTCTAGCCGTTATGTGCGATCTCTTCTTCTTCCCTTGTGATTCGTTGAGGATGCAGATGTGCATGTTTCTTTATATTCGTGCATACCTGTTGGACAGCCAGTCGACCACAGTTTTGTTTGGGCTATTTCTTCAGTCAACCAAAACCAAACGTGATGACGTGAAGGCTTCAGAAACATCTTCAGCTTGGTCCTATAGAAATTTTGTCAGCGACGTAAAGGTTTTGTTTTTCTTTTTCTTTGCTAAAGTATACCAGGGCACTATACCTAACCCATTCTGGCATTCTGTACGTACATGAGGCATTGTACACTACGAGAAGTGTAAATTGTACAGTAACCGGCATGATTGCCCCTGCATTTATAGTTTTGGTCTCGTGGCCGAATGCTCTAGCTGAATAAGCGATTGTGCTGATGCCTAATGCAATGTGACCAGGTTTAGTGTTCAACATGGCTGTAAATTACCTGATGCTCATATGGAGTTGAAACATTACTGCATCTGCAGCTGGACCGACGCCGTCACACACTGCGCAAAGCATGCGCTAGCATGTATTATGTATACTAACTCTATCATGAAAACCTTTCTTTCCCGAACAATTGAATGTATCGCCGTCAAAATCTCATCATCGGCTACTAACGATGAAAAATAAGTATATGTACAAAATGCAAATGAACCAAAGGCAGCAACAAAAAGTCTACTAGCTTAGCTTGTCGTCCAAACGGACCAGAAGAAGATCAGTGCCTTCCAGCATGCACACGACGGCACCATATATGACCATATATCGATCACACTATCACTGCAAGTCTACAGGGCCATGGCAGGAAAGGTTACTCTTCCGTCGCGGTGGCTCCCAGTCTCGAAGGCCCAGGCAAGAACAACGTTCCCTGCCGCTTCGGCTTCCGGACCGTCATCCGCTCAAGGAACGCGCGCGCGGCCGCGGCCGCAGCCGCCGCGGCTTTCTTGTCCTCCTCCGATGCTGCCGAGGGCGGCACCACCGCCGTGGCATCCATTGATGACGCCGACGACGACCGGTGCAACCTGCACCGGAACGAGCCCGGGTGCGTCGTCGGCGCGCACAGGCAGTACCTGGCCGCCGCCGGCGCACGTCCAGCGGCGGTCTTGGAGCACGGCGGCGAAGGAGGAGGAGAGGAGCTCATGGCGGCCGCAGTGGTGAGTAGGATCGATCGGATCCGAATCCGATGCGTCGACGACAAGCTGGTGCATGCGAGGCTGCGCGCCGCGCGCGCTTGATCAAGAGCGGTGATGTCGACTCACCGGCCGGGTATTATATTGCTAGCTGTGGCCGCCGGCCTCCGGATTCCCAAATTCCCAATGCCGTAGTGCGTGCTGCTCGTGTGCGTGCGCTCGCGCAGAGGCTTCCTGTGGCTGTTGAGTGCCAACTGACTCCGCCGCTTGTTTCGTGGCGCAAAAGGATAAAACTGCAAACGGAGATCCTACAAAAAAGGAGGTGTGTGTTTATGTTTATCCAAAAGAAAGAGGGTACGTGTTAAAATAAGCAACCAAAAAGAGTGAAGCCACAAACTTCATGACGAAGAAACTGAATTAAGCATTATTGTGATGTGTCAACATTATTAGGCAACACTTATATATTCCCTCCGTTTTAAATTATAATTCGTTTGACTTTTTTAACCCCAAGTTTGACCACTCGTCTTATTCAAAAAAATTATACAAACATAGTCAAATTTAAGTCATTCTTAAAGACTTTTGGTTAATAAAGCATGCCACAACAAAAGTTGTGATATTTTGAATAAATTTTTGAATAAGATGAGTGATCAAACTTAAGTTTGAAAAAATCAAACGAACTACAATTTAAAACGAATTTAGTACATTGTAAAAGGCCTTTAGTAGATATACATATAGACCACGGTCTGTTTTTTTACCCCCGAAGAACACGACAAGTACTACGTTTGTCATTGATAGAGCAAGAGAAAGTACAAATAAAAAGGCACAACAAAAACATAAAACACAACAGCATCAATGTGAACATCCAAAAATTTATGTGAACATTTGTTACGTACACATGCACGACAATCCGGTGAAACCCATGAGTTAGAGTTAAGACATGTATGGCGGCAGACTGATGTAGTTGGTTATAGTAGTCATCATCTTTCATGCTTGCACAACCATGGTCTTCATCACTATATTAAGCGTCAGGCCATGCCCAACGCGTCAACATGTATGTTAGACCGCAAAGACACGTCAGATGCCAGATGAGGGAGAGATGTAGGTATGTAGCAAGAGGGTGGCTTCATGTTATCTCGTGGAAGTGCCCATGGCCTCATCAGCACAAAAAAAAAAAAAAAAAAAAAAAAAAACATTGGCTTGGGCAGAAAAGAACATAAAGCGGGCAAAACCCTTTTGTGCCATTTTGCTGATGAATTTAGAAAATCAACGGCTTGAGAGCGATGTTTTGAGAGAGAAGTAATGATGGGGCCTACAACTCCAAGATATAAATAAGGCCTTCCCTAACGTGCTATGCTCTGAGAGTCTGATTGTCCACATCATTGCCGAGCGTCCAAATCAGCATGGTGGGTAGTGGTTTCACATAAGTGCATGGTATCCTAAAGAAAAACTAGGGCTTTATTTGACACAAATGATCGGGCTCCCATCCCATACACGTTAGAGCTTCCCCAACACGTCCGGCCGGCGTGTTGCCTCAAATGCCATCTCATCACTAATTGTCCAAATCACCAGAGATTGTAGCCCCTGCAGGGGCGATGGCCTCATCTGACAAAGAGATGAGGCACCTAGCAGGGGAAGCGTTGGAGCCTATGATTCTTCTAACATGCACCGAAACTAGAAGGGTGAGAGGAGAAAAGTGGTAAAGCATATAGAGAAAACTGCAACTGCATGCATGTGGAGCCCACAATAAAAGTAAATTCTTTAATTATTTGCACTGTAGGATGGTACTGCCTCACTTGCTCCTCGTCTATCTGGACCGTTGAGGCCAACAGCCACCGCCCGCGTTAGTGGTGCCCTTATAGCCAAGAGAAGAGATGCGCTCATAAGTCATAGCTTTCCTCTGACAAAGTTGACTGATGATATTTTAAAAGCAAAAGATACAGACATCACGGAGAACAACCTCTATGCGCATATGTGGTGTGATGTTTTTTATTGAGACTACAACTCCTATATGTCTACGTTGGTGAAGCCCCAATACTTTTTATTGTGACTACTGCTCTATATGCTCGCAATGGTGAAGTCTAAGGGCGTCCATAGTGGTTGTGCAAATCACTAGCGAGGAGAAGCATCTACTAGTCTGCAGGAACGAGAGACTCAACACGCTAGTGCTAAGTGCTTAGCTCGCACACTGTCTAAAATTTTTTCAATCACTGACATGCAGTACCCGTGTCGACCTTTTTTTTTTAATTGTTCGAAGGCTCTACATTTGCTAGCGATTAGGAAAGGTCATTGTGAACGCTCTAAGGACATAGTATGGCTTGGGCTATGGGAATTCGAGGCTAGATCCATCCTTACCGTCTCCAGATCTATCCTTACCACTTTATTATTGTCCCGAACATTTAAAGATCGGCAACAACAAGCTGGTTGGCTGTTTTCACCTTTTAAGCTATAGTATTCCTTCACCACAAACCAAACAGTAGCAGCCACACCTTTGGCTTAAAGCCATCCAATCGAATAGGCCCAACTGTCCAGACTCTGATCAAGTTTACTTATGTCTCAGACAAGACAAATAACTTGTTTTCTTGCTTCGGCTGTCAGATGAATACCGAGTCTACTTTACTGGAAGTACTAGTGTACACGTATACTATTCATGGTAGGAGCAGTCATGCGAACACCAATGTCGGCTATTTCACTTTTCCTTGCTGTTCAGCCTCCTGTGTTTCTAGTTTTGGTTCATGCTAACAGCAAACGAATGCTTCTTCCCTTCCTAATCCATATTGTCATCGTTGCATCTAAATCGATCTCGTCGGGTAACTGTCATCTAAATCAATATTTCAGGCACCTGAAATTTAACAAGAAATACAGCTACACCAGAATGTACAGGTATAATACGGCCCAATTATGTTGGACGTTGCACGGCCTAATTAAGCTAGCAGCCGATACTGTAATAATTCAGCTTAATAATTCATTCATTTCATTCACATGTAGGGCCTCGCTGGGCTCCTGAGAAACGCCCTCTCCTCCAGAGGAAACTTGTAGGGCGACGACGAGGCCATCTCCTTGGCCTCACTCCTCCGCCGGCGCTCCCGCGAGTGCACGACCCAGAGCAGCACCGCCAGCATCACGGCGACGGCGGCGGCGAGCAGGCCCCGGAACACCTGTCCGCTGTACCTGCTGAGTCCCGGGCAGTGGTCGTCGCCGATGGACCGGAACGTCTCCCTCACGAACGTGCAGTCCGCCAGCGCCACCAGCGCCGGGCCGTAGTGGTACAGCCCGTAGCTGACGTCGGCCGCGCCGGCGAGCTGCTCGTACATGGACGGCGTGACGCGTCCCGGGGTCACGCACACCTCCGACGCCTTGTCCGCGGTGCGGCACACGTAGCGCCGCCACGCCTGGCGCGCGGCGTCGAGTGGCAGCTCGCCCGGCGCGCACGCGCGGTCGCGGAGGTCCGGCGTGTAAGGGTTGCAGAGCAGCGGCACCGGCGGCCCCGACTGGTTGTAGTTGAGCGGCGGCGGGGCCTCCGGCGGGAAGTCGCGGTTGGAGACGTTGGTGAGCGCGGCGTTGAGCACGGCCACCAGCTGGTAGTTCACCTCCTTGCTCCGGCCCAGCGCCTCGTTCGCCGTCGCCGTGTCCACGCACGGCAGGATGTCGTCCAGCGCCGTCCGCGCCTGTGGGTGCTGCACCCACTCGCCCATCGCCACGCACGTGTCACCCACCACGCTGCACCGTAGTAGTAGTGTGATCGAGTTGCTACCAACCAGACTGGATGGAGTACTTGTGACAGTACTTGAGTTGTAAGCAACAACAGCAAAGTCACTTACTTGTGCAGGAGGAGAAAAGTACCGCACAGTAGAAACGTCCCTGCAACCAGGATCCATCCCAAGAACACCAACCTGCATGCAATGCAATTACAGTGCCATCAGATTTTGCATTTTTCATCAGATGAACTCTTGGCGAGTGATGAAGCATTGAACATCTGTACTATGTGTTTGATGCTTACACGTAGACAATCGACTCCAATCCACACAACGAGAACACTGCAATACAAGCAAAAAAAAAAAAAAGTGCTAGTGTAAAGAGACATGTCAGAAACGGCTAGTGATAAGAATTTCTCCAAAATTGGCTGTGAAATTCATGCTTCCAGACATGAATTCAAGTATGTAGAGACGCTTGAATGAACAGTGATAGTAGGAAGTAACGGTGCTCACCAAGGCCAAGAAAAGCAAGGATCAGCATGGCCGCCGAAACAACGATCAGAACCTTCCTTCTGCATTGCGTTGCGTTATATTGGAGCAGCAGCAAGAACAAGACGATCAGGAGTGGACTAGTGCACGACGGTGATGAGGAAACAAAACGATCGAAAAAAAGGTGCTTGGGTGATCGGCGGCGTACGTACACTGTCTCGAGGGCGGCGCGGATCTTGGCGGCGTTGCTGGCCGTGCGTGCGGCGAGCTCGTCGGAGGCGGCGCCCACCTTGCGCACGACGCCGTCGATCTTCCCTTGACGTCGTCCGGCAGCGTGATGGGTCCCACGCCGGCGGCCTTGGCGGTCTCAAGGAAGCCCGTGAAGCCCCGCAGGGTGGCCACCGTGTCGCCCGACTGCCGCACCACGTAGTCCACCGTCGCCGCCGTGCTGCCGTGGAACCGGCCCTGCCCGTCGTAAAGCACGGCGCACCCGACGCTGCAATGTGACGACGGCCGGTCGGTCGGTCGGTTACTATCTATCATCGGAGAGAGGAAATTGATGACGTGATCGGGGAATTGGTTGTTACGTACGCTGCCGCCGCCGTGACGACGAGGAGGAGGAGGAGCGAGACGAACAGGCACGCGCGCGAGTACGAGTCGACGCCGCCGGACGGGCAGCAGCAGAAGCAGCAGCCGGCGATGAAGAGGACAATGCCGAACACGACGAACCAAACTCCCGCCGCCGCGAACACCGGCGCCGCCGTGAAGCCGACGGACTGACGAAGGATCGATCGATGATCGCGCGCCGCAGCCGGAATTAATTAACCAACAGCAAAATCGAGGATCAGGATAACCAAGAAGTAATCGACGATCGATCAAGATGGGATCTGGAAGGAGAAGGAAGGAACAACTCACGGCCCAGTAGTGCTCGTCGCTGATGTTCCATCCACCGGTGTAGTACCTCATCCCATCAAGCGGGTCCTTCCGCTGCGTCTGCTCTGCCGCGAGCAGGAACGACGACGACGAGTTCGCCCCACCGGGCCCCGGCGCCGCCGCCGCCGCCACCGCTGAAGATCGAAGACGATCCCAACATCTCAATCCAAAGCTATACATACATACGCATTCGTTCCGAGTCGTCGATCGATGCGTCAAAGATCAAAAAGGAAAATAAAAACACATAACCTTCAAGAACCTCACCTGACGCACCGGCCGCCACGAAGAACAAGGCCGCGGACACGAGGAAGATAATCAGGACGAGGGGAGTCGTCGCCCGTCGCGCCGCCACGGCCATGGCCATGGCCACGGAAGGATGCTGTCGCAAGCGAGTCAACACGCGCGACTGACGTCAGTCGTCGGGGTTCAAACGCCCCGCGGAGACTCGGGAGGAGGAGGAGGAGGAGGACGCGCCGTGGGCCACGAAAGTGAAAAGGAAAGGGAAAGTGGCCGGGAAACCCTGATGAATGAATGAATGCATGCACTTGAAAGGTTTGGTTGGTGGGTGGTGGAATGTTTGCTTGCTTAATTGCTTGCAGATTTGGGAACAAGGGCCTGCAGCTGCAGCAGCAGGAGATGGATGGATGGATGGAGAAGACGACGAGATAGAAGAGTGCCACTGACACAGCTAAGCTTGCGTTACCACTCGCCAAGAAACGGCGGCCATGCATGACTCGTGAGCAAAGCTTGTTTTATATATATATATATTTTATTTATTTTAATAAATGGATTTTGTTAAATGCAGTCCATACGTCAGATGCGAATTTGAATCGCAAACGAGTCGAGTGATTCGTGGAGCGAGCATGCATGTTTTTGGTGGAGTGATTGTTGGGCGTTCCGGGATTCATGACGCGGTTCGCGGCGGTCGGCGGGGAAATAGGGATGCATGCACATTCTCCTCTTGAGTTGACGTTTGCGTCCAAGGATCGTGTCGTGTGCCGTGGCACATGTGAAGGACTGGACTACCCATGACCCTTGCATTATTAATGCCAACTTTATTTGGCCAAAAAAACAATATTGGTTCCTGCTTTATTGATATAGTGCTAATATAATATTTTTTGTCCGGATTTTTTTTCATTGTGATGCAAATATAGTCTTGATAACATTCTATATATATTAGAAAAATATAAGGAAGTTTTGGATCTTAATTTTTATATATGTTAACTTGTATCTTTGTATAGTGAGAATCTTAAAATGGCAATATTAGAAAAATAATAATCGCATATTTGTAGCGTAAGGTGAAGCGGGATGATCATGTCTCCAATTTTTAGGATGGGACCGCCCAATACTAAAATTTTGCTGTGATGATGAACCGAAGTGAGACAGGAGGAAAAATTCAAGTGTCACGTCTCTCTTGGATGCCTAGGTCTCGTATAACATGTCGTTTTCTAGCGTGTGGGGTTTAAAATGTTGTTATTAGTAATCCGTTTAATTTGTTTTAATTTTCTTCCAGAAGAAAAAAAAAATGACCTAGCTACTGCACAGAATTAAATATGTTCAAGTACGTACACTTTGACAGAGTCAAGGGCTAGCTAGCCATCGAGCGATCCAGGCGCGCGGCTGCTCACTAATCTTTAATGGAGTACACACAGTGTTGTACCTAATTTCGTGTAGCCAGTCAACATCGCAGCTACTAGCAAGTAGTCTGATGAATCAAATCCTCCATATACAAACAAAATGGCACGCGTTTATAGCGAATTTCTTCCTTGAGCCGGAAGCAGGTTAGTTAGTTGTTGCATGCGTGTTTTATTTTTTTGCCTCGTAAACGACACGCGATTAGGTATACCGACACCAACGTAACCATACATAACCATGTGCGTGTGTTACACAAAACAGCTAGCAGGTCGCCCTCGCCAGTCGCCAGAGACGCGCGTATACGTGCTCTCGTCTCGTTCGTACATACGCTACGGCCGTCGTGTCGTCGTTCGTTCCAAATGGGGCGTCACTCCCCGGCGCACGCGCGCCAGGATGCGAAGCCGCGCACGCGCACTAGTACGCGTAGCGGCGCACGCGCGCTCGTGCATATAGCGGCGCACGTGCAGTAGCAAATGAAGCAGCACGCGCCCAAGATCCAAAATCACCTGAACCCAGTTCTCAATTTCTCCAGTCAGGCCGATGGGCCAAGTTTCTATTTCTCATTTCTCATGTCAAGTTTTTTTTTTTGGCCCGTTTTCTAAATTCTCATGTCAACCATTATTTGGGCCACAAAAATTAATTTCCAACACGCTAAAAATTTTCTCTTTAGGGACAGCGGTTTGTGGGAAAAAAAAAGGACGGGGGATGGTTTCACATCCATATGGAAGTTAAAGTACAAAAACTTTGTTTTTAAAAAAACATAAATCTTATGTCCATCAAAAAAAAAATATACAAATGATAAACCAAAAAGAAGGTAAAATATGCTGCTCCCTGTTTTCTTCAAGACTTGAAAATATTGAATATTCCTGAAAAAAAGAAAAGAAATTTCATTATTAAAATATAGACTAATATCAAAGTTTTGATTTCTATATTTACACAATATGTATAACTAACTTTAAGTAATGATACTAAAAACTTTATACAACAAGTGCAATACAACTTTACTCTTTGTTTTTTAAATATTATTGTCCAAAAACAAAAACTGGAACTGAAAAAAGATGCTTTGGTTGGAAGAACTATTCTACATTACTAAATTTACATGATCAAAAACAAATTGTTGGCAAACATACTACTAAGTTAGTAACAGTGGTGGATAAAAGACAGCATGTCGCAAAGCTAAAAAGCCCAAAAATAGTATTGTGACCCCACTATTAGATGAAACACTGAATTCAAGCAGAGACAAGCATACTAACAAAGCAATACATCCTTTTGGAACTTCAACTTTGAGCGTTTTGGTTCAGCCTGTATGATGGTTGAATAGAAACCCAGAAATGCTGGCCTGACATACAAGCTGTACTTGTAGTAGCTCTGCTTTATAGTGCAAGCATGCTACAAAGTTTTCAAACAAGTATATATCTGTTTTCTTTTACATAACCTAAAAAATGTTTTACATGTCCTAGACAGCTAAATCCAGGATAGTCTTGTCATTGCACAAAAAGAGATGTAGTGAATAGAACCAATAAGGAAGTACAAAAAGATATAGTAAATTACTCGATGCTATTATAGTTCGAAAACTTTGGACTTCAAATTAAAAAAACTTTATACTCGCTGATTTATAAACTTTATACTATAGTTCGAAAAACTTTGGACTACCAAATTAGAAACTTTGTACTCGCTGCTTTATAAACTTACAACAAAAAATATATAAAACTTTTAACTACCAATAAATAAACTTTGTACTCGCTGCTTCATAAATTCACACCATAATTAAATTATACTTTTAACTATGAAATCATATACTTTATACTATAGTTAAAATAAAAAATTCAAATGGGAATTCAAAACTTTGTACTCATTGGTTTAAAAATTAACACTATAATTATCTTTAAAAAATATGAAAGAGGCCGTTTGTACCATATAAGGATAATAGTGGACAACTCATATTCCGCATTGGATTATTTTTAGGTATTTACTTGGTCGAACACTTGAAATATGCACAAAAATGGATGCAACACTGAAATCGGTCAAGGTTTTTCAAATGAATTTCTTACTATGTCATGTATTAATATATTGACCATAAGAACCATCTGTACATTCAGTCACTTAAGCGCTCATAAAACAAAAAAAAAGAGTGCCTACAATGTGTACCTTTTGAATAAACTTCTTGTCAACAAGGGGATGCATTCCGTTGCACACCCTACAAAAAAAAAAAAAAAGAATCAACAAAGGTATGAGTATTTTGACTGTAATGTGAGGATCTAGTAGTAAAACTATGATATCAATCTTCAAAAAAAAAATTCCAAAAAGAATATAAACACTAAAAGCTCAAAGTGTGTACAATGCCCATTGTCTTGTTGTAACATCGAAAAAAAAAAAAGTGGATCCGGTTCCACCCAAAGAAAGATAATCGAAAAACACTAAAAAATGGCTACAATCAACTCCACACATCAATGTCGGCAGCGAAGTGGTCTAGTCCATCCACCACAGCAGCCCCAACACAACCCCCCAACACAAAACAGATTCCAAAAATGGCTATAATGTTGCAAGCTACTTAAGTGAAGAAACCTTGAACTCGGAAAAGGATATGCTAACTGCCCTAATTGCCAAAAGTTATTAGAGAGCTCATGATGTGTCTACACTAGTGCTAATTACAGTGCTTCAACCCAAAAAAAAGTATTAAAAAAGAACATGGACTCAAATTTTATGTGCTTTTGATAGAAACATAAGAATTGTGTAAGGAAGTCACTAATTAAGGGAACACGTAAAAACAGTTAATGATAAGTTCCACCACATATATATATATTAAAAAAATTATATGACAAACTTTTTAAAAGATAACTAACCTTGAATTGATAATATCTTCTTGATATCAATCGAGAATCGAATTTGTCATTGTATGGATGGGTGAGTAAATAGTATGACAAAGACTCACGTAATGCTTTCGCTTCCTCCTATTAAAAGATAATAGTTTCAAATATGGAAAACCAAAAATATGTTTTGAAAAAAAGTGAAAATATGGGTGAAAAGAGTCTGGGGTGTGGTCCGATAGTTACCGGTTTGAATAAGTGTTGGCTCTCACCATCATGGCTTTGCATTAGTTTCATCACAAAGATTCCACTATCACAACTGTGTTGGGGTAAAAAAGAAAAAAGAAAAGTTAATTTTGGGCAACAACTTCATTTGTAAGCAAATGTGAACCAAAAAGTTTATACAATAACGCAACTGTTTTGTGTATTTGTCACTGAACGATACGCAGTTTCCATTTCCCAAATGTGAACTTGTCTCACTGTGTGGGCATGCATAGTTAAACAATCTCTTAAAATTCAGAATGATAGTCTTTGCATCACTTTCAACTTCTTCAAAACAAATGATTAGGGATCAATACTTCAAAAATTTTTATTTCTAAAATTTGCAACTACAAGGTACCAATACTGATCGTAGAATACTGGGATGAACACCTGTGTAATATACAAAAAAAGAAATAAAAACTATTAGTTAGATTGTTAAGTCTATATTACCTAGTTATTACATGAAAGAAAACTAAGTTATCATCGCCATTACCATAGACATGGAGTCTAGCCTGTAACCTTGATTTGGTGCTATGAAATGCTTTGACAAAGACGAGAATCGGCATCCTTCCTCTGGAGCAATTTCTACATAAAAAACAATAAGAAAATTAAATAAATAAAAAAAAGATGGCATTGTCTAAAAAAGGCTAAGTGGGAAAAAAAACATACTCCTTTCTCAATTTGGACAATATGTCGGTACCAATAAGAACTTGACAATAGATTGACTTTGTTCTTTTCAAATTCCTCGATCAACACGACTCTACCCATCACATCAATGACATAGGATGACACTTTCCCATAGACTTGCATGGATAGACCAAATGTCTTGTGATCCACCCAGTTCTTTTTTGATCCGAACAACTCTTGGCCTAGCGAGAAATAAAAAAAAGGATGTAATAAGATATTTAAAAAATTAGTTTAATGTGTCAATATAAATACATGAATAATGCAGGACATGATCACAGTATACAACATAAAAAAAGGGAAAAAAGGGAGAAAGTTGCCTTTTGCCGTGTAGGGTATTTGATCAACAATAACTTTGAAGACTTCTTTCTCAACTAGTGTAGATGTGAAATTGATGTGATATGTCAACGGTTTGCAAGGTGTTAATTGAGAGACATGATCGATTAGCTCAAGCATCTGCTAGATCAATACTATTGTCGATTGAATGAGATTTTCCATTGACATTCCACCATTGTCAACAATATTCTCTGCAACCAGTCCGTTACGGTTGGAAGAACCATCAAGAAGCCTCCTTGATAAATTCATTTGCAATCTTTGCATCATTCGGTGACCTTGGTCGCTTTTTACGCTTGATGAACCCCGATCAACCATTTCGAGACGAACCTAATTGTGGCGGTGGTCCGACCCCAAAATCGAAATCTAAGCCATGACCAAAAAAGTCAAAATCTAGATCGGCCAGTTGATTTCTTGGGAGTTTTCAAATCTCGATGGTGGGGTTGATTTTTAGCTGCAGATGAATCAACATTCGACCATTCTTTAGAGTTGTCAAAGTCAAGACTGGGGCTGAATCAGAGCTGCAAAAAGAAATGTCATTCTGAGTATTCTCTAGAGTTGTCAAAACCGATGGTCAAGAACATTTGTAACGCAAATGAATTGCCATTCTCGAGCACTCCACAAGTAGTCAAATCAAATAGCTTGGGATCATTTGTAACGCAAATGAAGCAACTTTCGATCGATCCAAAGATCCACATTCTTAGAGGGAAACATTGTCTTGCTACATTCCACATTCTTCATTATCGTGGCTTCAATTGAGTGCACGCATCATGGAATGGAGCCGAGACATCAAAGCTACATGTGTTGGAGCTGTCTTGGTGAAAGCATGGAAGATCCAAGAATGAGCTTATAGCCCTACTCGACACCGGATCATTCACATACATTGAACTTTCAATTGGTTCGAGACTGATGTGCCTAAAACTATATCCTCAACCTTGACTACAACTGAACTCTCTGTATTGCCTACAACTTTATCCTTTTCCTTCAGCGGTGAACAACCAATCTGTTGAGAGACTGATTTGCTTGCAATGATATCCTGATGCTTTGCTAACAATGAACTGGCTGATTTGTCTCTCGTAAACTTCTCCTTCACCGACATTAGACTATCAAGATCTTGAGAATTTGAGTTGCCAACTATTGTATTCTTATCCTTTAGTAACCTTAAGCTCTCGATTTGGTCAGAACTTCATCTTTTTTCCTCAATAATCTTGAACTACCGAGATCTTTGAGGTATTATCTCGAAAATGCATCCAAATTGTCATTTCGATGAATTAATGCTTGACACAATCAACCTTTTGTACAGGGAACCAAGTGAGCTTGGCTAGTCGTCTCTCGCGAACAATGCCATGCAAAGCATGCATCCTATCGAAAAAAATGTGACAAGATTGGTTCAATGGCACTCACCATTTCATTTACCACAATTTGCGAGAGACTTGCAAACGAGTCTTGAAAGAACATGATACTGAAATTGCATTTGATTGACATTTCAAGATCCATTGGGAAGTGCGAGAGGAGATAGCACTTGTCAAAGCCATAGTCTCCTTGCTGGACTTCAAATTTGCAATTGTAACGTAAAAGCGTCATATAACTTTCAGTACATTTTTTTTTGAATTTATACAAAAAAAAAATGTGCACAAAGAAGAAAAAACATCACCGGTAATCTCCCAAAGATACACCCATCAATATCCTTTGCATCTAAAGTCCGGAATGCTTTAATCATGTCTCGTAGACCAAAACTTGAGGACGTGGCACAACCACATCAATAGCATGATGGGGCATGTTTAGCGACTCAAAGTATATTATCTATGAACAAAGAAAAGAGGAGTATGTATCGGCAAGATGGGGAAATTTTAAATGAATTAGCCCATGATACATGAATGTCGATGAACAAAAAAACTAATATATGAAGAAAAGGTTTTAATATTGGAAGAACAAATGATGAACAGAAAACACGGGGAAAAAAAAAAGGTAAAAACAAGTAAAGAGAGCATCATAATTGTGACTAGGGAAAATTGCATACCACAAGTGCAAGAATGCAACCACCAAGAGTCGTAGTCGATGAGCTTGTTACTATTCTTTGATAAAACTCAATAGAGTCACTTTCGGCTTATCTAGCACAAAGATTGCACTGTCATATGACGATATTTCTTCGGATAACCCGAACAAAGCTGAATAGTAATCTGTCTTGATGCAGTCATAGCTAGTCGGGCAAAGGAAACACCCAACAAAGAAATAGTGTGAAAATCCTCTTGAATTTGTCACCAACAAGTTACGAGTCGGTGAGTGCTTTCAACTCATTGATAGTTGGAGTTTTCCCTTTACAAACTTTGTTTCATCGGCTATGAGTTTCTTCAGCGACTCATCACAAATCTTGCATATTTGTTTTCCACCATTTGGAATACCCAAGTACTAGATGAATGGACTGAAAAATGAATCGGGAATCTAGACCCATCGATAATTGGAGGCATCGTGATTTCACATCAAAGTTCTTTTGCAAGCCACAAACATATACCTCTTAGCACGTAATCACACCCGATATCAAGTAAGTGATGAAATCCAATACTCTCAACAATGCACCTCTGTTCGGTGTGTGAGAAGCTTTGAAACTGTGATGAACTTTGGAAGACTCAATTTTGTTGAGAATGCCTGTACAAAACATCTAAGTCACAATATATAGAATAGACAAAAAAAAATATGAATAAATAAACAATGACGAGCAGTTCTCTAAACAATGTCTGGTTTTATTTCTCTTACATTGGAATATGGATTCCTCAACCCATGTTCTGGTTTTGTTGACATTTTCTTCATGTGACATTCAATTATCCAAAGCTTACTTTTACCAGGAGTCTACCTACTGATTACAAACAAAAGTGGCAACAGGTGTGAGAAGTTTATAAATGTCAGAGTAACAGATGTTCCTTTTTGCTCTTAGTGAAACATACCTTACCTGATTCTATCTAATAGCAGTAATGAAAACGTAAAAGAGAGCAACTGATCCTGTTGTCAATGACCTTTTGTCCTACACAAAAAATCAATAGAAGATATGCATTCACAAACAGTTGGGAATATATTAGTTGAATCAAACATAAATTGGTGAAAAATGCATATGCATCAGAAATTTTAACATCTACAGTCAAAAACTTACAACACAGGGGACATGCAAAATGACTGAAATTCATCCCGAAATATCTCTCTACCTCTACCCATCAGTCTACCCGTACATCACTTTTTTTGTCTCTCTCTCGAATCTCTCATCCCTCTCTCCCCTTTTTTGGCCAATGGGGAAGAGAATAGCGAAGATAGTTGAGAGAAATATGCTTAACACTTGCACTAGAACTTCCCACCCTCTTTCTCGCCTCTCTATGTCTCCCTCTCCCTCTTCGTCTCTCTCTATCTGTCTCTGCCTATGTATCTCCCTCTCTATCTGGCTATATCCCTGTCTATCCTTCCTCCATCTCCTTCTTTACATCATCGCTCTATCCATCCTCTACCTCTATCTCTCACTATCTCTCTCTGTTTCTCTCTCCCTCCCCTATCCATCTCCCTCTCCATAGCTATAGAAACACTCTCTCCCTCCCCCTATACATCTCCCACTCCATAGCTATAGAAACAGGCTTTTCTGAGTTGTATCCCTCTCCCGCTCACTATCTCTCTCTCTCTGTAGCTCTCTCCTGCGTCTCAGATATCTCTCCCATACTATAAATATCTGCCTCTCTCTCTCTCCCTCCTCTCTCTCTCTCTCTCTCTCTCTCTCTCCCTCACACTAACTATATCTCTATCTCTGTCTACCTCCATTTATCTCCATCTCCCTCTATCTGCAGTCCTTCTCAAATAAACAAACTCCATCCTACATGGAATTGATGGCCCAGGCCAATAACACATTCCCCATGAAACAAAAAAAAAAAAAAACAAACAAACTAGGTTGTCTGGGCATGCACCTAAGACACACTAAAATATCTGACTTTGAACGGTTCGTGCAGAAGACTATAGGAAGATACATAGACATGGTCCCACTCAAACAAAACTGACTTGAGAAGGTAATTGTATCAATTCAATTCAAACATAACATCATCATAATATTATGGTTACCTAATACTACATTGAGAATATAGATCTGTGCTAAAATAGAATTAACAATTATACCATAATAGTGGCAGAAAATAATGCATAGAAAGTTACGATGAGACACAATACAGACAAACAATAAGAAAAAAAAAGGGGGGAGAGAAGTCCTTAAACTTACTCTAAAAAAATCTACCAAAATAGCTAAGTTTGTGTCCTGAATCACTGGTACTCCAATCACTCTCCAGATGTTACCAAATGGGCCATCATCAAAGTGAGAAAAACCCTGAATCAGCAATGTGTAAAGGAAATCAAAAGGCAGCAAATCAGATAAAGTATTTGAACGTATGATAATGACTAGGAAAAAAATGTAAATAGAAAACCTAAACTCAGACAATAGGATCTAATAATACTATGAAGACTAGCATACCATCTTACCAAATACAAGAACAGACAGTCAAAACAGATTACTTCTCTTAGACTCATTCTCCCTGCCTCTCTCGAGGAGTTACCAACAGTGGATCCCTTCTCTCTCTCTCTCTCTCTACCAATCTCCATCTCTCTGTACCTGTATCTCTATCCATAATCCTCAAAGGTTTGAGAATTTATAATAAACTATTACACAAAGATCTATCACTATCTCTCTCTCACCCTCTATCTATCCTCTCAATATCTCAATCTGTACCTCCCTCTCTCTACCTCTCTCACTAGCTCTATCTCTATCTCTATCTGTCTCCCTCTCTTCCTCTATCCATCTCTCTCTCTTGCTCACTCTCCTTTCTCTAAATATAACTACATATCTCTATCTCTTGCTCTTTCTTCTTTCTCTAAATCTAAGTTTAGTACAAAGCCCTATTTCAAAAATTAAAATGAATGGTCTATGTATGCCATTATATGATACATAAGGCACAATTGAAACAATTGGCTACATTAAAACAAACAATGAAACAAAAAGAAGTGCCATTCTAGAATGAGATGACAATATTAATTATTCAGCCAATACTGAAAAGTCTGGATGATGGACTGTATTAGTTGTATCAAAACTGGCAAGAGAATGCAAGAAGGTAGTTGAGAGAACTATGGTTAACAATTGCGCTAAAACTTCCACCATCTTCCTCTGACTCTCTGTGTCCCTCTCCCTCTACATCTTCCTCTCTCTCTATCTCTCTTCCTCCTCCTCTCCCTCTCCCTCTCCCTCTTCATCTCTATATCTGTCTCTGTCTCCCTAACTCCCTCTCTCTCTGGCTATCTCCCTCTCTATTCTTCCTCCATCTCCTCTACATCATCCCTCTATCCATCCTCTAACTCTCTGTCTCTATATCTGTCCCTCTCTCTATTTCCCTCTACCTCTACCTATCCCTCTCTCTCTCTCTCTATGTATCTCTCCCTCTCTCTCTATGTATCTCTCCCTCTCTCTGTCTCTATATCTCTCCATCTCTGTCTCTCTCTCTATACCTATCTCAATATCTCTATCTCTATCTCTCTCTCTCTCTATCTGTCCAACCCTTTTTCTCTATACATCTCATTCTATCTCTCCCTCCATCTCTCTCTCCCTCTCTCTTGTTTTCTCTACTCTCTCTCTCTCTCTCTATATATATATCTACCTCTCTATACCAAAAGTGCACAGAAAATAAACATTTAGAGAACATTTTTTATTTTCCTGAGTAGAACAGAAATAAATCTGAGTCCAGTACAAAGCCCTATTTCATAACTCTAAAATAAAAACTACACCTAAACCAGCACAACACACAGGGCATTACAGAGCATAAAAGTCGAGAATGACTTTAGTACTATAGAAAAGTCATTGATGGACAAACTGTTACAGATTAATGGGACTTCATTACTACAAAGATGGCAGTATTACTTATTCAGCCAATATAGAAAAGTCTGGATGCAAGGACCATGACAAACTGTTACAGATTGATGGACAAGCATAGATTACTAGATAACCAATTACTAAAATTCACTGGGAAAATTTGTTACTACCATGCAAAAGTAGATCCACGAAAATATCGAGGTAAAATCACAATTTATAGGGATTTGAGGGTGTGGGTGGGTGGGTGGGGGGGGGGGTAGTACAAAAGGGGATCCGTGAAATTTGAGAAATGGGATGGCACATACCAGGAAAATTGTTCAACAAAAGCAATCTAAACCCGGATGTAGATCCGGAAAAGCGGCAGAAAAAAGGTAGTGTGAGACAAAATCCAAGTACATCCAGATCGTGGGTGGGATTCAATTACACCACCACTCTTATGTAGGATCCAAGCGCGGTGCATCGGCCAAACAACCCGACCCCCCTCCAATGCTTTGGGTTTTGCCCCAAGTATCCGGAGGGTTACGTGGTCCTATCCGAGAGATTCAGAAATGGCCTCCACTTGCACACTGGAGAAAGAAAAACGGGAACAGGAAATGCATTTCGGTGAAGAAAGACAAAAAAGACACCGCATGTGGGCCCAATTAATGAATAAGATTTAAAACAATAAACAAATCTTGAATAATAAAAGGTTACGTGTAATTCCTTCTTTCTTGCGGGGACGGTCCTCCCTCCCTCCCCTCTCTGTCTTTGCCTCCTCTGTGCGGGCGGCGTCATACTATGGATCATCCAGATCGGCAGGACCCTCCGCCGGCCGTGGAGCACCAGAAAATGGGGGAGCATCAAGGCAAAATGGTGGCATCCAGAAAAAAGAATCTGCCAGGAAAGGTAACAAAAAGAATCCCCATGAATAATTCAAGAAAAACTTTGTTCAACTTCTATTTTATTGATTATAGCACACTAACCTCCAGCAAAAATAGAACAACTGAATCAGTTAGTTTCCTTCAAGCTCTTCACATTGACCTATTTATTTTTAAAAGCAATCCTTTGTATATATTTTCATATACTACCACTCAAATCTGATAATAAAAAAGAACAAGTATACCTTGCTGCATACAAACTTTACAGTTTTACATGACTAATGATATAAAAAAGGAGAGAAGGAAAAAAATGAAAAAGAGGTAGGAGAGATGTTCCTTCGAATGATGCAACAATTCGAGTCAAACTTGAATGTTATAAGCTTACAATAGTGATTGGTAAGCAATTAAATTGGAAAAACTCCATCTCTCCACAGCTATATTAGACCACCCACAATACAACTGGAATTTGTTACAAAAAAAGTTCACTGAAAAGTATAGTGTTAACATTCTAGTGGACAAACTAATATGCCGCGATTTGCACTACTAGGAGACTAATTCAACAATCTTGCAAAATCACTGTGGCTCTGTGCAAAAAGATGATTCAAATGGTCTTCAAAGTTAATCTGATAGGGACATGCAAAATATGAAAAAAAAATAGTCGGAACATTTCTTTCAGAATTGGATAAGTAACTAGGCCGAGCATTATCAAAAATAAATAAATAAAAAATAAATAGTAAATGAGAAGGGACATGACTAAAAATAGATGGCACTATACAAGAAGAAATACATTTTGTGTACACCTTAATATCTCATTGCAATACATGTCTTGACTAAAAGGAACCGATGTTCTCTTGCGGATGGATAACTTAAGCGAGAATAAACTATTGGAGGAATGTAAGAGAATGAAATTTGTGCAAACACGGGGTTTCGAGGACAGATTCATACGGTACATGTTAAGCTCCTACCGATGGTTCTACTAAATGCAAAATTACACTAACACATGTAAAATTATGTTGGCGCCTTTTATGACTGCTAGACTTGATAGAGAAGAGAGGCAACAAGAAGAAGAGCTACTACAAGTACAACTTGCACTATCGGCCAGTGCTTTTGAGAATAGTAGCACCAGAGCTGCACATAACCAGACATTAAACTTCAACCAGGTATGCAAAAGAGGGTCTTATTGGCAAAAAAAAAACTTATTACTGCAGTTTGTTTAGTTTGCGGCACTCTTATATCAAGTTTTACCATGTCAAACAAAGAATAAAAAGTTTTGGTTTCCTATTGCCATATAATCAAACATATACATGGACATAATACATGCAAATGAGGTATATTGGGATACATTAGATGATTGATGGACATAAATAAGCATCGAGAGATATATTAGGATTAATTATGTGGTTGAAGGTAAAATATCTTAGTCCGAGCTTTGAATTACCAAGAATAGATACAGGAAAAAAAGTAAACCGATTGTTATTTAAAAAGAAAATAAGTGGTACAAAAAAAGCCGTAGTTTGTAATGTTCTATGTAACTAACAGACTATGTGTTTTTTTGGCCAGCAAATGGGGGAGGTTGAAGATGATGCAAACCTATCCGAGATACCAACATTTCAAGTTGCCAAAGAACATCATGAAGGGCAAAAAGCTTGAGGCGGAACCAAGAAACTTTTTCAAGCGCAGACCCGGGGAAAGAGTTCCGAAGCTACCGATCGTGCGTAAGGGGTTCAAGAGATAGACCAGAATGAGGCAAGCATAGAGGAAGGAGAAGGAGCCAACATTGAAGAGACTGATGAGATTCAAAAGTGCTTTTGCAAGAGTTGGAAGATCGGTATCCAACAACAAAAGAAGAGAAGGAGATGGACGCCATGTTTCCCAAAGGAGAATATCCAACAATGGCGTAAATCATAGCTGCCCCCGCACCAACCGAAGGAATGATGTTCCATCTCGAAAAGGATGCCTACAAACTTCTTATTTGTCTACGCTAGGCGTGTTGGATTTGCAATAAAAAGGAGCACAAGTTATAGAAACAAGGAAGGACCAGATGACAAAGGCTGGCATTAGCCCGCAACAAGCATAGGAAGAATGTGGTCAAGTGACAACCCGGTGAAGCGAGAGGAGATCAAATTACATTCAAAAATAGACTGTCAAGCGAGAGTCCATTGAAGATAAGGCCGAAGGTTGGGTTGCGGACAGGGTCAACTGGAGCATAACCACGACCTGCTACCGTCGAATGGCTAACAAGGTTCATGAGGTGCCACACAAACATCTCGAGCAGCGATAAGCGGTTCATCTCGGTCTTCAGAGCGGCGGGGGTACCTCCCGGGAAAGTCATGGCAATCTGGATCCTTAAGAGGAAGCTTCAGAGCGGTTGGTTTCGATGAAGTTCATATCGGCAACATAGCGGCTGCGAGAAAAGGAGACACGTGAACAAGGATATACGGGGACTGTTGCGGATGTTCGGGACGAGAACAAAGCAAGATCCCGGGGGTTCTACTACTACATTCTGCGGCTCGACTCGGATGATGGGGCGATAGTTAGGAGTGTCTTTTGGACAGATATGATGGGGAAAAAGAATTGGGAGTTGTATGGAGACTATTTGGCTTTTGACACCACCTTTAGCACAAATAGGTATGACATGCCGTTCGCTCCCTTAATTGGGGTGAACAATCATGGAAATACCGTGATATTTGGGTGTGGCCTGCTCTGAGAACCGAGAGCCGAGACCTTTGATTGGTCAAGTTTTACGCCTTCCTAGATGCTATGGGTGGGAAGAGGCCCATCAACATCATCACGGACTAGGACAAGGCAATTAGGAAGTCTATTCGACTATCTTCCCCGATGCAATGCATAGATTCTGCTTACGGCACATTCTAGAGAACATAAAGAAGAATCAAGAGCTACCTATCTACTCGAGGGCAGATGGGCGCTCTCTGTGGTACCTCATTAAGAACGCCTTCAGGAGGAGGAGTTTGAGGAGGGGTGGCGAGAAGATCATGTCGGACCCTCAACACGAGAGCGAAAGGAAACGCTTATCTCGAGAGCTATATGCCATCGGGCATCTTTGGGCCCCACCTACTTCAAGAACAAGTCGTACCCATTCTCCTCAACCATAGGGAGAAGCGAGAGCACAAACTCGCTGTTCAAAGGGTATGTTATGCATAAGGACACGATAACAAGGTTCTTGAGCAGTATGCAGATCATTCGGGAAAAGAACCTCAACAAGTTGGACAGGGAAGAGGTATATTTCAGAAGGCACCGTAGGGCCCCACTTGGTCAAACTCTCCGATTGAGAAGGAGGCTATGAGCATCTTCACGAGACCTATCATGTCTCGGTTGCAGAAAGAGATGCGAAACAGCACAGCCTACATTCTCGAAGGAGAGAGTGGTGGCAGACATTTCCTCCTCAAGAGAGTCATTAGCTACGACAAGGCGAGTATGACAAGAAACAATACAAGGTGAGCGTATTCGAAGATGGGCGGGGAGTATACATGCTCATGTGCGAAGTTTCAAAGAGACGGGATGCATTGCTGCCATGTCTTTAATATAGCAACGAGGAAAGGTCGACCAAACTCCCGGAGTCATTCATTCATCCAAGGTGGACAATTGACATGGATAGGAAACTCGATGACATGACTAAAGCACAAGGAATGGGGCAGCAAACAGAGGATGAGAATTTAGTGCACTATATTGTCATGATGAGCAAGATGTCCAAGCATTGTGCAGAAATGTGCAAGGACCAAGTGTCAAGGCAACTGTTCGATGATGGTGTTGAGAAGTTGGTCAAGAGCATCAAAAAGAAAAGGGATACTATGACTAGAAATGAGGATGCTTTCTTTGCGAGGAGCAGCTGCTACTCTAGTGCGATGAGATATCGGCACAATGGGTAAGGATGCTACTACAGTGCTTCTTTGCTACTACCTGCAAATCTTTGGTGTTCCTGTGCGGTCTTTGAGAATGCTTTACTACTTGCGATGAGATAACATTACAATGGATAACAGACCAACCATCAACACAGGTTGTATACAATGACCCCCACAAGGGAAAAGGTCAAGCGTCAATAATGCAAAAGGATGAAGCCAACTCATGAGTTAATAGCAATGCAAGAAAAGAAGAAGCATCAAGTTCGGCGGCCTTTGTTTGTAGATCGAAAACTCATTTCAAAGACAAATGTCCATCTAGAAACAATGCAATGTGATCTTCGAAAAAATGAAAAGAGAGTCTTTGGAGAAAATACATGTTACACAACATAACATCTTTTATTTGAAGAATTTATAATTTCTAATAGTTTAGCATGCCACAAGTGGAAAAAAAGAGGGTAGAAAGAGAATGTATATCCATTATTGAAGAAAAGATATATATGTACCTGTTTAAGACCTGCACCTTATAGCTTGTTTGATAGTCTGCTTTGTTGTTTCTTTGTTTTAAGGGTGCCTTAAAATGTAGTTAACAATCACGCTTCACGGTACTCTCTCACGATGTTACGGATATGTCAACGATAAATATGAGCACTTGTTAATAAAATCTGTGGATCGGATCAAGAATAAATACAAATTTTATTTTTAAAAATACCTTATTGCTCATTGGAGACAATTTCCTGCCACACCACAAAGCCATGAATTTCATAACGAATATTCCACAGTCATAGTCGTGTATTGACAAAAAATGCATGGAACCGTGTCGAAAGATCTAAGTTCGATCTATTCAAATGAAAAACATCTATTTCTCTTACCCTCTCAACCACTACCCCTATCTTACAATCTCTCCCTCTATCTCTGTCCCTATCTATATCCCTCCCTCTCTCTCTCAATCTCTCTCTCTCTATCCCTCTCTGTCTCTTGCTGTCCCTCTCCATCTCTATCACTGAGCCTCTATTTCTAAATCTCTGTCCCTCTCTCTCTTTATAACTCTCACTATCTTTATCTCCATCTCTAGCACCCTATTCTGTCCCTATCCCTCCAACCCTCTCTCTCTAAACAATGGTGAAGTGGTACACACTCTAAAACTTACCACTAACCTTACAGACTAGAACAAGGAAGGTGCGAGGAATAAATGGTGCAAAAAAGAGGGAAAACAACATGGAGAATCGAGAAAAGGTGAACTAGATCCAACCAAATATGGCGAGGTCATTGATACCCGCTAACTTATTTTCTCTTCTACTTAATAGTTATATTTCATCAAAGGCCACTCTAGACAAATACACTAATCTATCATAGGCCTAACTTTTTTGTTGCTACATATGCTTAAATACATATGTAGACTGGGGAGGAGATGACTCAGAACAAGTAAAAATGTAATTCCTACTGATTATTACTCTCTCAAACTCTCTATTTAATTTCTATCTATCTAAGTCCCTACTGATTATAACGAAGAACTTATTAGTCAAGAACTTATTAGTGCAAATCTCTGTACTTAATTCTTTCTCTCCATACATCTATTTATTATAACTCTCTCTCTCCCCCTAACTCTCTCTATTTATTACTATCGACTATATCTCACCCTCTCATACTACCTCTATATTCTCTCTCAATACGAAAAACTAATCATAAAAAGTTGGGAACGTTACTTGTTCTTCATTTGTGGTCTTTGGGTCGGATGATTTTTGAAATCATCTAGATTGGGCTTGGCATACATAGACTCATAGAGCAACTGAAATTATTACACTAAACAGAAAAAACAAAAACATGCCAAAAAAGTGTTAAAATGATGGAAAATACATGGACTTATAAAGAAATAGAATCATCTTACTATCTGAATTGAGGTCTTCAAATGTGTAGGAGACATTTCACATGAGTTTAAGAAGTCAAAACGATGATCTCTGAGAGATCAACAACTATTAACCACCAATGATCAACTTCAAGAACAGGGATCATGACCTGAGAATTGTTCAAATGGACAAATAATTAAGGTAACTTAACCAATATTGATAAATGTAAAAAGAAATTCACTAACCATATCATAATTATCCATTGAAAATTCCAAGGTCTTCTTAACATATTCCTTTTACTGCAGGGACCTTGAACTGCTTGGTTACCCTTAGTTTGGCCTGTTTTGTTGAAACAACAGGTATAATGCAAAAGATCACAAAAGTAGAAAAGAAATGTGGGAGAAGAAAAAGAAGAAACAAATATGCGGGCGATAGGGATAAAGATATGTTACCACAATATCAGTAGTCAAGAAACATTTGCTGGGATTAAATTTCTTGGGAATTAATTTCTTTGCCTCACAATAAGAACTGTACTCTAGATTCATTGCCTCACAAAACACATCCATCTCAAAGTTGCCTACCCATCCCCTTGCTTTGAAAGATTCTACAAATTTATCTTCAGTAATATAGAACCGACCAATGTTGGCAACTATGTTCTTGCATAAATGATATAAAAGGCGAAAACAAAAAGTTAGTGTTGTCAATATACTCTGTTTTAAAAAAAATATGAGCAAAACAAACATCTTAATGAAAACAACCAGCAGTTGTTTTCAAATGATAAAATTTAAAAGTATGGCTGAAGTGACTCGATCAGTCCCATCTACACAAAAAAGAAAATGAAGCTACCAGATACATGAATATGATATTAATATGCTATCACAACATATCTTTGTCAACACTTGCGGTCTCTCTCTGTCCCTCTATCTCTCTCTCTCCCTAATCCTCAAGGATTTAGTATTTATAATGAACTATTGCAGAAAGGCATCTCAATATCTTTCTCTATATCATGCTCTCTCTGCTCTATCTATATCTAACTCTCTCTACCTCTCTCACTATCTCCATCTTTGTCTCTATCTATCTCCATATCTTTCTCTCTGCATCTCCATCTATCTATAAAAATCTCTCTCTCCCTCCCTGTCTCTTGCTCTCTCTCCTCTCTCTAAATATACCTATGTCTCTCTACTTCCCACTAGATAAAACTCAGTAGAGAAGTAGGGAGTCCTCAGATGTACTTCTCCAAAGCTTTTTTTTAAAGTTCCCACTTGATAAATTCATATAGGAAGCAGCATGAAAGACCATGGGGGAGAAGAGAGTTCTCAAAATCACCAAGTAGGTAAATTGAATAGAAAAGTAGGGAACTAGATACAGAGAGGTTAAAAAAAAAATTGGGGAAGAACATCAACAGTTAATAGAGGACACAGATAATGTGTTGCTATAAGAATTTATTGTTGGAATAGCTCTGTGGTTCTCCTAAACTGAGCATCTGTGCTGTTTCCATCCAAGCATAGTCTGAATTGGGATTCAAGGCCGAGACCCAAAGCAATAGTGCATTCATACCCATAGCTACTGCATTTCATTATATATCTATGTATTCAACATAATGACATGATGCTTAATGTGTGTTTAGCTACTCTTAAAGTGTTGCCCAACTTTTACACATGGATTCATTCACATAATATTTTTTGTTATGGTAGCATGTCTGTTTGAAATTCCTTTCACATAAAGTACACCACAATCAGTATTCCTTAAAAAATACAATCCCATCTAAGTTGCATCTAGCCGGTTTTCCAAACATGTGCATGGCAAAAAAAAAAATAACAGTTGGATGAAAATACCTTTCTTCTTTGCTTTCGCTTAGATACACGTCTAGTTGCCAAATCATATAATTTATTCTCGATGCTTTGACAATTGAATCTTCTCTTGGGGATGGTTAAAGAACAAATCTTGTGTACCCAAATGAACTGAAGGTTTCTGAGCCCGCTTTCTTGCAAATTGTTCAGATGACTTCCTCTCTTAATAGCAGTACCACGATACATGTAAAAAAAAAATCAGGAAACACAAAAAAAAGTTATCATTCACTCACTAAAACCATAGTACAATATATGAAAAATACATGTAAACTTGTATAAAAACGCTAAAGGTTGCTTACCACCATGAGCGGGGATGGATTTGACACTTGCTGATTCTGCAATGTCAGGATTTACATTGTCTTTTTGCTTGAACCCTGGAGACTTCGGACCTGATTCCAAATTACTAGGCATTCTCCTAGAAGTCCGGTCCAATACGAAGATGATCTCAAGATTCTGGACTTAGCTTTTTTTGAAGCATGTAACTCTGTGACACTTAATCTCTGTTTTTTTCCTAGCCTTGTTACTATCTCAAGCCGAAACCGGTGCCAACCACTTTTGGAGTTTTAGATATCGCAGCAGGCCTTCCTTTTTAGAACTATCCACCGGGGCGTCCTACCCCTTCGAAAGGATCGAGCACAACAGAATCAAGGAGCCTCTTTCTAGTGTCCGCACTTGTCAAAACAAAAAAAAGGATAAGTTAAAAGAAATTTGGAAATATGACTCGCATGAATGCGTTAAAAAAATGAAAAAAGGAAAAAATGTGATGCAAGGCTAGTGTAGGCAAAATTGCTTACCGTAACTAAGTTGCTTATCACCTTTAGGATGAGACTTAAGATTGCTTGTGTACTTGAAATCGCTAACTTCATTACCAATGGTAGGGATGGTCGAAAAGATTGGAGTGTTGTATGAATTAGGCTGAAAGCACGATTGATACTTCCATTAGATGTTGACTCGGTATGAATTGGTACATCTCCACTATTGGTACCATGCTTGCCCTCGTTGATCATGTCCTAATACATTCTCAACAAAACTCCGGCGACCATCATTCACACCCGTCTTGGACACGAGAAGGCTCAACAACATGTACTTCTCGTCCCACCAAATTTTTATTAGCACCTGTAACGACCTTGGCATTACCTCTCTTTGGTATGCTCACCGAAGGCTGGGGAACGAGGATGCAATACATTATCATCGGCGTTCGGTGGCTAAGATTTTCCGAGTTATCCAAACCTTCTACAATTAATCTTTGATTTTCTCGCATCCTTTTTTTTTTTTGAAACAGAACCCATTGTTAACATCTTCTGCAGTCTTGCGACAACATCAATCTTCTTTTTTAAATTTTGCTAGCCGGAGGTACTTCACCTTCAAAAGAATTGGGTACTACACTAGGTGTACTTGGGTGCACATGTAAACACATATAGCAAAAAAGTAAGAAAAAACTTTAGTATAAAACAATAAAAAAAAAGAGTTTTGTGAATACTTGCTCACCAAAATTTGAAGGACGGCCGCCTAGTTGACCAGTGTCCACCTCAGCATTAGTTTCCGGCTGAGCAACAAGAGGTTCATCAAAAGGGTTTTACGCCACCAATAGAATTGTCCCGGGCCGACAGCAAAACTTCATTGTCTTCCCGACTTGCATCCACTTTATTCAAATGAAGATCAATCTGAGGGGAATCATGAACTACTTCCTTCATCGATCCTTTTTGTAGACTCAAAAGAATGCCTTCCTATGCTTACAAATTTCTCGTTCCGCTAGGCTTACCTCCATCATGTTTTTTGGTCCCTTTTGTTGCTGCACTGGACAAGAATGCATCAGTCGCGCGTCTAGAATCTTCCACTTCCATCTCAACAAATGATGAGTCCTTTTGTATGCTGCTGCTACGGGTACTGTGCAATTTAGGGCCAAATGTTGCATTCTTTTGCTTACTTCTGCTACGGGTAATCCGTCCAGAATCTTCCACTTCCATCTGATGAACTGGTGACTCCCTTTGCCTACTTCTGCTACGGCTTCTCAAGACTTCAGGTACAGGTGAAGGATCCCTTTGCTTGCTTCTGCTACGGGTAGACACCCCTCGAGCAAATTCCTTCGTTAATGTTCGAACAGTGTCACATCAACACCATGTCCGTAGGTAGGAAACGGATGGGCCTAGGGCATCATTAGCTCCTGGAGCGAAGTGCGGCACCACCAAGATTAGTCCACATGAACTCGCCATGGAGCAAAGTTGATTGGAGACAACGAGGTTGGATTGCGAAATGGATGCCGCCATGATATCTCTATGAAATTTGGTGCACATATCTCCTCGACTCCTTGCCCGCTCACGTAAGCCATACACAAAAAAGATATAATATGATAAGAAAAACTAATAGTGCAAGATTGAATTGGATGAAAAGAAAAATGAAAAGATCAAAAGGGGGGAAATAAGTAGTTACATTTGCTTCATTGTTGTGTCCTGCCAAGTTGACATCACAAAGGCGGTGCCATGTTTTCAATGAAACTCTCAACTTGTGCGGGCAATTTAGCAAAAATTGTTGAAGACAATGAACCAAAGAACTACAAACGGGGTCTCACCGACATGCTTTAGCATTTACAAAAATAAAATCTATATAAATTTCATATTAAGGAAAATATTGCAAAAGATACTAAACTTAAACTACAAGATACTAAACTTAGCATTTATGTTTGCAACAATTTTAAAACTTAAACTACAAAGATACTAAACTTAGCATTTATGTTTGCAAGAAAATTTTAAATCACATACATCAATGTCCCCGAAAGAATTGTCGTCATTCATCCCTTCCAATTCCAAATATTCAGCGACCATCCGATCATTCCAAACCTTGATACGAGGCCAATCTTCACGTAGTATGATTTACGGTGCCTTGACATATTCAAAGAATGCAAACCGTGTGTCCAACAAAAAAAAAAAATGTCGGTTAGTGATAATGAAGAAATGGTGAAAAGAAGGCACATGTTTGTAAAAAAAAAAAAAGGCTAAAAAGGTTTCAAAAAGTACCCACCACTAGCGAGAATGATGCAACCACAAAATGTAGGCATCGATAGGTTTCATCTACGATTTCTCGGAAAGCTTGTATTCCTTCTACTAACCGATCAACAATAAAAGAGCTCCAGTCATACTTTCCTATGTTCGCAAATGTAAGTAAAAGCGCAGAGTAATATCTTTTGTCGGCTCTTGGATAACCCGTAGGGCGTAGAAGGGATGAAAGTGATATCAAGCATGAAAACACGGACAAACTTGTCTCCAAAAGTTCTAGGCCGACCAAGCTAAATAACTCATTGATAGTCGGTGCAACTGCGGTTCCAAATCACCAAGAACGGTTGCTATTTCTTCCCTTGAAGCATGCTCTTTGATTTTCCAACCACCTAAAGGTACTCCAAGTATCCGATGCGCCACAAATGCATTTACTTCAAAAGAACACCCATTCTCCATCCACCACAGTCCTTGTCGCTACATCAAATCTGCATGCCAAAGATATACGCGCTCTCGATCCGGGTAACTCATCTGCAGTCAAAATGCAACAAGCTACCAAAGCCACAAGCCCTGACGGAAGCTCTTTGTGCATCAGTCAAATTCTTTACAAAATTTAAAAACTGCTCACACTTTGTACTTGTACTGAAACTCTATCAAAAATAGAAATAAAGAACCAATCTAAGTACATATGATGACATTAAAAAAGTTTTGAACCTAGCAATACAAAGTTGCTAATATTATAGTGTAAAGTTTTGAACCTAACAAGAAAAAAAGTTTTTAAGCTATCTCATGATTCAAAGTTTTGTAACAACAAGTCTAAAGTTTTTAAAGCTAGAAATTAAAAGTTTTCCAATATAATATTACAAAGTTTTGAACCTAGCAAAGAAAAAAGTTTTGAACCTAGCAATACAAAGTTGCTAATACTATAGTGTGAAGTTTTGAACCTAGCAATAAAAAGTTTTTAAATATTTCAGTCTAAAGTTTTTAAACTAGAAATATAAAAGTGCCAACAAATTCAAAGAAAAAGTTTAATATGCAATAGTTCAAAGTTATTTAAATACCAATATAAAGTTTGCTATCTCATCATTCAAAGTTTTGTAACACACAAAGTCTAAAGTTTTTTAAACTAGCAATGAAAAGTTCCTAATATTATACTGTAAAGTTTTGAACCTACCAGTAAAAAGTTTAAAAAATATTTTAGTCCAAAGTTTTTATACTAGAAATATAAAAGTAACAACAAGTTCAAAGAAAAGTTTATTATGCAATAGTTCAAAGTTATTTAAATACCAATATAAAGTTTGCTATCTCATCATTCAAAGTTTTATAACAAAGAAGTCTAAAGTTTTTAAGCTAGAAAATTAAAAGTTTTTCACTACACTAGTTTATGGCTTTAAACATAGCAATTAAAAGTTTGTAATGTTTATAGTTTAAAGTTTTTAACATTTCAAAGATATAGTTTAAACCACAAAAGTAAATTTTATCAACCTATTATTCAAAAGTTTTAAAGACACCAACACAAACTGTATAATTTCATAGTTCAAAAGTTTATAACTTGTAGATACAAAGTATTTTGAACCTAACAAAGTACATGTAATGCTGATAATAAACTTATTTGACATTATGACATACCTTCTTCGTCATTGCTTTTGCTTTTAAGACTTTTTCTTTCAAGAAATGCAGGTAATAGCTTCACTCTTTTTAGAATCTGTTATCACAAAATTGAAAAACAAAAATGTTTATAACAAAAAAAGTGTAGCAATATGCCGAAAAACAAAAAGAACTACTGTTCCGTGAAAAAAACAAATGTACCATGACCATGGCTTCAGGCACGAAAATTTAAAAAAGAATCATTAACAGAAAAGAGTATCATGTAGATGACATTTTTTTGCAAAAAAAAAAAAAAGAATATTTTTTTTCCTTCTCAAAGACAAGGAAATTAATATCTTTCTCTCACTCTCTCTCTCTCTCTCCCATGTATGTCTCTATCTCGCCCACACAACCTTCTCACTCTATCTATCTATCTCTATATGACTCCATTTCTCTTCCTCTCTCTCCCAATCTCTCTCCATCTGCCTCTCTCTCCCTCTCTACACCTCTACCTATAACTCTCCATCGTTCCCTCTCTCTCCCTCTCATGATGGTACAATATAATACCAATCACCTTTCAGTAGACACCTTTCAGTGTACAAAATTGGACAAAAAAATTAGTCTCAATCTAAGCATGCAACATGTAACTCCCAATCTCTCTCCCTATCCCTCTCCTCTCCATCTCCATCTCCCTCTCTCAGATCTATCTCTCTCTCTCCCTCTCCCTCTCTCTACCTATATCTCTCTCTTTTCTATCCCTCTCTCTCTATTGACCTTGTCATTTAAAAATTAAAGAATCAATAACAGGGGAAAAAAAATTGTAGTTTCTAATAATCCCTTTTATAACTAATATACTGCACCCATTAACTGGCTTTGACATGGAACCAAAGGCGTCTTTCGTTAACTTTCGAGACTATGCATTGCGCAAAAAAGAACAACGCAAATACAGACGTATGAATATTATTTGAACTCACTTGATCACCGAAAGTAAATGCAAAAACCATATACTGATGACAGGGAAACTAGAAATTTTAAAACCACCATCACTATATCTCTCAATCTATCCATCTCCCTCTCTACCTAGCTCTCTGTCTTTATCCTTTTCTCTCTCACTATATACGTCTCCCTCTCTCCCTCTCCCTCTCTCTCTACCCCATCTCTCCCTCTCCCTCCCCTATCTCTCCATCTTCAGTGCTACCAATTTCACATTGATTAATATTGAATGGATGCAACTAAACATCACCAAAATAAGCTTTACAAAAAAAAGGATATAGAGATAGAAAAATGCAACAGGCATACAACAGGTGCCGAACAGTGGCAACGCTATTTTCCATTGCTCTATCCTTCTCCCAATATCCTATCCCTCTACCTGTCCCTCTAACAATATCCTAACCCTCTACCTGTCCTCTCTCTCCATTCCTCTTTCTCTCAATCCTCTCTCTACTTCTATATCTCTCTATCTAACTCATAAGGAGACAAGCAAAACAGGCACCAGCATACCACATAAACACCAAAAAAAGACATGCATTGTTTAGTTCATAGGTTAGTCTCAAGTTGAACACAACCCCACGAGAGAAAGTACACGGCATAATTTTTTTAGAGTACAAAAAGGCAATGCATGAGTCAAAAATTAATGTAGGCCCTGTATAGAGTATTTGATCAACAATAACCTACCATGCTAGCAATACCAAAATAAATTTAAAACCCACCTTCTATCCATCTCTCTCTATCTATCCCTCTCTCTCTATACCTAGCTCTCTGTCCCTATCCTTCTCTCTCACTCTAAACCTCTCTCTCTGTCCCCCTCTCCCTCTCTCCCCCTATCTCTCCCTCTCCCCCTATCTCACCCTCTCCTTATCTGTCCCATCTCTACCTCATCTATATATCCTGTTTAAAAGGCCATTCTTGATAGATCTCGGACCCTATAAAAAGGTAATTTGCTTTTATATGCCTGCAACGTAGCGAAAGTTTTCAAATTGACAATTTAGTGATCATATAGAGCAAGAGCAAATACCTGCTGGCTAGATGACAAGACACTTTTACAAAAGAGACGATATATCATTTGTCCACTATTCAGTGCTACCAATTAATTACTAGTTAACACAACAAAGTATTTAGAGAGAAGAATATACAGTTGCATTTCGATGCAGGATTTGAAATGCAAAAGATAAATGCAGTAGCATTACATCATTGCAAATGTTATTACATTAAAAAAATGTAGCATCAAGAATTCATACAATATGATGTTATATACTTAACAAACCGCACAATAAAAGAAATGCATAATCTACTAATATCCAAGAACAATTAATCAAGCTTGCATTTAAAAACACTTTGGAATAATTTTATTCGCCATGCTCCATTTTAAACTACAACATTAGCATATTTAGCAAATACAAAAAAGTCTAAAAACCCAAATTAAAGTCATTTCAAGTTTATTGCATACCCGATTCGAACTCACTTTGAGCAGCCACTGGATGGATGTGAGTGCTTTTGTGATTCAGACTAGTGATGGCACCAATAAAAGTAGAATAATAGAGCACGCCATCACTTCAAAACTGTTTAAAAAAAAAGCTTAAATGAATTGATTAGAGAACATTACAAAATGTTAAAAGTAGATGACAATTTTCAAATGAATCAATTAAGAAATTGTAGTAAATAAATGAAACAAACGAAATAAATATGCCTCTATTGACCATGTCTATCCCCAACTCTACCTCTCTCTGTCTCCCTCTCCCTCTCTCTAACTATCTCTCCCTATCTGTCTCTCTACCTATCTATCCCCAACTCTATCTCATATATCCCTTTCATTGTTTAATTGTTGGCATGAGTCACCAATAAGAAAAAACGATATGCAAGTTCACAAAATGATAACTTGAGCGAGAAATATCTAGTACAAGTTCAGATGAAAGAGAGGGAAAAAAGGTAAAAAGGTGCCGAACAAGGGGCACAGCTATTTCCATTTCTATATATTTCTCCCAAGATCCTAACCCTCTCCTCTACATGTCCATCCCTACTTCTAACTCTCTCTATCTAACTCATAAAATCTAGTTTATTCTAACTCCCTAGTACTTAACAACACCTAAAAATCTAGTTTTTGTAAAATCTAGTTTGCCTATCTCCATCTAATTTAGTAGACCTATGTTCCAATCTAATTTAGTAGGCAATCTAATTTAGTAGGCAATCGAACGAAATAATTAGGCTAACTCATAGGTTAGCCTGCGTTGAACAAAAACCCCACAAAGATGCATTTATGCAAAAAAAAGAAAAAAATAGCCTAGCACAATTTTTTTAGAGTACAAAAGGCAATGCATGAGTAAAAAAATTAACAATTCTTTAGAGAGAGGCCCGTATATGGTATTTGATCAACAATAACCTACCATGCTAGCAAAACAAAAAAAAGAAATTTAAAACCCACCTTCACTATATCTCCATATCTCTCCCTCTATCCATCTCTCTCTCTATCCCTCTCTCTCTACCTAGCTCTCTCTCTCTATCCTTCTCTCTCTCTCAGTCTATAACTCTCTCTCTCTCTCTCTCTCTCTCTCTCCTCTCCCTCTCTCTCTACCTATCTCTCCCTCTCTCTACATATCACATCTCTAACTCATCTATGTATCCTGCTTTAAAATCTGCTCTCATGCAACTGTTGAATGCTAAAAACCAGAAAAAGGAAGTAGAATGGTTTGCTCCATTACATTGTTCTCTAAAAACAAATGCCCTTCATGGAACCCCACTAAACAGACATGTTAATTCACAAACGGATAGGTTCAACGAGAAATATCTATTACTAGTTCAAAGGAAAAAGGAGGGAAAAAAAACATCTATATTAGGATATGACAAATTTGTAGGTGTGTTTTCTAACTAAATATGACTGGCCATGTCTGAGATTTTCAGGCATATGCAGGTTATGGTTTGGTACAACATAAATGTTTGGAAATTGCTCGAGCTCGATTGTGAGTAGTCACAAAACCGAATTGCTTTGTGCAGTTTGTCATTCTTCTAAAAATAATAATATCATTGCTAATCATAGAAAAACAAATAAACAAGGCTGAGTTCTCCACGTAAGGAAACATAACCATTAGATGGATAAGTAAATGTAATTGCCCCTCATCTTCCTATTGGTGCTTACATTGGCCCCCAGCACCCCAAGAACAAGTATCATCACTTTGTCTCCCAAAGTTGAAGTGGAAAAAAAGTAGACATGACCAGCCTTGAGAAGGCAGCAGCAAGGTGTCGCGTACCTGTATAAGCTGAAAATCGTTGGAGGTCGCCGGCTATGAATCCGCCAACAAAATCCATTTGCCGACAATGTTCGACCAAATTGAGTCCAACTCCATTATCAATCAAAAACACTACAAATCAGCAAGGATTGATTACAACAATATAAGGTTGCGCGGAAAAAACAAGTATCCACTTTGTACTAGCACCGGAGAAGGCAAGCAAATTCATCCCTCCCTAACTAACCACCCAACAATAATTGCCAACGAAAGTGCCGTCTA
Source organism: Hyparrhenia diplandra (assembly GCA_015847255.1). Classification (NCBI taxonomy): domain Eukaryota; kingdom Viridiplantae; phylum Streptophyta; class Magnoliopsida; order Poales; family Poaceae; genus Hyparrhenia; species Hyparrhenia diplandra. The sequence continues at coordinate 187,409 of JADLZK010004674.1, read as the reverse complement.
CAAATTCAATTACCCCTCGCAAAAACACAAACAGGGGATCGGAATATATTCATCATGTTCGCAATGTTTGGCACCCAAAAAAAAAGGAGAAAAAGCAATTTATCTGTGCTAGCATTAGCACCCGAGAAAACCATGGTGCCTCTTAACTGAATGCATTAAAACAAACGAAACATGATTCATCTATTTCCCTATTTTCTTCAACTTTGCTCTGCATCTGACAGAGTTGCAGTGGGGAAAAATCGATAAACATAGACAAGAGCATGGAGGGGCAGGGAGTACTGGTGTCGTACCTGGATGACTTGCAGGTGTGGAAGGCGGCCGGTGCCCTAACGACGTCGATGACCTAGCCGCGGCAGCGGAGGTGGAGCTTCGTGGTCAATCGCCGCCCTTGGATTATGCGCTCCTCCAACTCCAATCCGCCAGAATCTCAACAAAAAAATGCAAGGATTCGTCTCTGCCTCCGCCTAAGACTAGAACAACGAAACCGGCTCAAAATCGAAATCCGCCTCTGCCTCGAATCCAAAACAGAAGCACAAAATCGTAACCAAAATCCAAACAGAATGTCACCTGTACAAACAGATCCCCCCCAAGGGTAATCAGTCGTCGGAGCACGAGACGAAGAAGAACAGCGGCCGCCGCGCGTCACCCCCTTCCCCCCGCAATGCCGACGTCGTCCGCCCGCCAAAAACGCAAAAAATATCCGGCGAGGGCTTTGCAAAATGAGCGCGCGGCCGACGGCGGAGATGGAGCGCGAGACGCCAACGTGGAGGGAGCCGGCTTGCACGAGGGCGCGCCGGGGAGGGATAGTCCGCCGTGGGCCGCCGTTTGAAACTCCGGCGAGGGCTTTGTCGCGTCAGCGGGAAAATGGGGAAAGGAGGAGGGAGAAATGGAAAAAAGGAGGAGGGAGAAATGGAAATGGAAACGGTGAGAGGCGGTCATGGGGCGACATTTCACTGTTCAAAAAAATAAAAAATTGACGCCAGACGGCCCAATGCACTGAGCGTGGGGCTCGGCTCGCTCTAAAAAGACTGAAGAGAAGACTAAGCGCCGAGAGCACCGTGCGCTGATTTACGCGGAAGTAGCGCCAGTAGCGCCAAATATGAATTGGGAAGATCTAGAGTATCTTAATGAGTATCTAAACATACTCAAACCGAATGTGATTTTTTGAATATGGGTGTAGGTGTATAGAAAGTGCACCCGGGTATATTTATATTTCTATTTTTCTTCTGTTTCGAATCTACTCCAACTCACCACCACATACCGCCCACGAACCACTCACGAGTTAACCGACCCTTCTCCTTCACTTCCCACCGGGCTGAAATCTCAAGTTTGGTTTTGGAAATTGATGACACACTTGTGGACTAATCCTTTGCTCTAAGTGTGTGACTTAAGAAAGGATTAGGTGGATGACAAGGAGCATGATGATCATGAACATGGACAATGTCGGTGGACTTGATGGATCGTCAAGCTCGGTGATCGGCTTAAGAGGAACCCGGAGATCAAGGCAAAGGTATCTTGATAGGGTTTTCCTTTCGGTGATCAAGACACGATAGAGCGTGTGATCACATTATAGGATAGATAGCCGACTATCAAGAGGGAATGCCACGACAATCCTTGCATGAAGTGCTTCTAGGTCCAATTGACTTGCATATTGCATTTAGGACATGAGAGCACTAACCGATCTTGCCTAACATCTCGACTTGCTAACATTGGTGATAACGTGGTCATCTTGGACGTGTTGGCAACCTACGGCAAGAGGCTTAAACAAGTTTGAAGCAAAGAGCAAAGAAGAAGATGGAGAAGCAATCGTCGAGGGCGCGACGGACGCACTCACCGGAGTGTCCTGGCCGCGTGCGTCTAGCGTCGAGAGCCCTGCAGCGGGTTTTTGCCGGACGCGGTGATGACCGGACCACGGACCGGATGCTTCCGGTGTCAACCGGATCCGCTGATCGGACGCACGAAGGAAGGGTGCCGGCCGTGGCCCCGACCCTTGTCGGTAGTGACCGGAGCGATGGCCGGACTCCCGGCCGGACCACCGGTGGTTCCGGCCGCCGCGTCCGGCCACCCCGCCAGAGAGCAAATTTTTTTGGAGCAATGGCTCCATTTCGAGAGGAGCCATATATATATACTTGGTTGGTCTGGTTCCTTAGGCTCTCTCTTGCACATTTGAAGCTTCCAACTTGCTAGTGAGCATTTGATACTCCTCTCCACTCATCTCTCCATCCATTAACTCGAATTCTTGGTGAGATTGAGAGTGATAGAAGTGCATTGCATTGGTGATTGCATCTAGAGGCACTTCATCCTTGGAGAAGCCGTGGGATTCTTGTTTTCTTGGGAATTTGCCCTGGTTCCTAGCGGCTTGGAGCAAGAGGCGGTGTTGAGCTCAAGTGGAGCTTGTTTGAGGCCACACCGGTGGTGATTGTGAGGGTCGTTCCTTACCCCGGGAGATTCGCGAAAAGGAGCACTAGTGGATTGCTCGTGGCTTGTTGGACCCTCTCTTGTGATCGTTTGCTTGAGCGCCCATAGGGGTTTTGGCACCGGCCATTAAGCTTAGCACACGTCAAGTGAGTGTGTCGCCACAACGAGGACTTAGCGTGCCGGCAAGCACGTGAACCTCGGTAAAAATTCATCGTGTCACTTGTTCTTGCTCGTTGGAGATTTCTTGGTGATCACGGTGATTGGCTACAACCTCGACACTACACCGGTGGTATTGTATTCTAGCCTCCTTGCATTACTTTCACTAGTTTACTTGTGTAGCCTTGCTTAGCTTGTGTAGTTTGCTTAGCTCCTAGTGTTGAGATTAGTTAGAATTGCTTGATCACCTAGGAGTAATCTAGTGACTTAGCTCTTGTGTGAACCTAGAGACATTAGATATATCTTGCTTGACTTGTGGCTTGCATAGATAGTGTGTAGCATCGCTTATTTAGCTTCGCCATCTTATTTACTAATCCGGGTGCTTAGTGTTGTTGCAAGAATTTTTAATAGGCTATTCACCCCCCTCTAGCCATTAGGACCTTTCAAGTGGTATCAGAGCCGAGGCACCATTTTTGTGAGGCTTAACATCCTCTGATGATAAAATGGCGATGAATTTTCATGTCAACAACACCAAGAAGGCGCCACCTTTCGATGGCACCAACTTTGCCTATTGGAAGGTGAAGATGACCACACACCTCAAGTCAATCAATAGAGAAGTGTGGGTTGTGACCGAGAACAAGTTTGAGGTGGCTAAGCCCAATGAACCAACATGACGAAGAGAAGAAGATATATGCAAATGATCTCGCCATGAGTGCATTCCATGAAGCTTTCAACGATAGAGTGTTTGAGCAAGTCAAGTCACTCACAATTGCTCATGAGATATGGAAGAAGCTAGAGGAGTGCTATGAGGGCAACCGAAGGCGTCAAAGCAAAAGGCCTACATCAAGCTAGAGCAATTCAATAGCTTCAAGATGGAAGAAGATGAGAGCGTCTGCGGAGATGTTCCACCGCATGCAAGTGTTGGTGAACGATCTCAATGCGCTTTGTGAAGACATCAAGGACAAGACCTTCAACATGAAGTTCTTGAGGTGTTTGCTTGAGAGGTTTGGGATGTTCATCACGGTGCTTGTGAGGACAAACTTCAAGGATTTGACCTCAAACCAATTGCTTGATAAGGTCATGACCGATGACTCCTATAGAGATGACAAGAAGAAGCAAGAGCTCATCAACAAGGCAAACAAGAAGGTCAAGGATGAAGAGAAGAAAGAGGACAAGAAGAGCTTGGCACTCAAGGCTAGCTCATCATCCAAGGGCAAGAAGAAGAAGGAAGAATCAAGTGATGAAGAGGATGGCACCTCTACTAGTGGAAGCGAAGTGGATGAGCAAATGGCTCTCTTTGTGAGGAGATTGGGAAAGTTTGTGAAGAAGAACTACATCTCCAAGAACAAGAAGAAGACTAAGGGTGGCAAGAATGAAGGCAACATGACATGCTTTCGTTGCCATGATTATTGTCACTTGATTGCCGAGTGCCCATATGATAGTGATGATGAGAAGGGCATCAAGAAAGCAAGAAAGAAGAATGATGCCAAGAATGAGAAAGGAGAAGAAGCCCAAGAAGAAGAATGAGTCACATGTGGCTATGTGGGATAGTGATGGCTCATCTTCCTCAAGTGATGAAGAAGAGGAGAAGAAGAACAAGAAGAAGGGACAAGCTCACCTTGCTATGCATGACAAGATCTCCCTCTTCGACACTCCTTCTTCATGCTTCATGGCTAAGGCCACCAAGGTACAATCTATCACTAGTGATGATGATAATGATAGTGATAGTGATAGTGATGATGAGGAGCCAACTCAATCTAGGGAGGAGTTGCAAAGAATGTTTGATGAATGTGTTGTGATGTTCAAGCAAAGTAGAAAGGAATGCAAGGGCTTGCATAGGGAAACAAAGAGCCTTAAGCAAGAACTTGATGAGCTTCGGGTATCTTATGAGAGTCTAAAGGTAGACCATAAGAAGCTTGAGAAAACTCATTCTAAGTTAGAGAAAGCTCATTCCTCTCTACTTGAAGAGCACAAGTTGTGCTTAGTTGTTGAAAATGTTGATACATCCAATGCAAGCATCATGTGTGACAATCTAGTTAATGAATCAACCCCCAAGTATGAGACCTCCACTAGCTCTATCACTAGCATATCCATCTCTAGTGAAGATAATGATAACCCTATGCTTATTCATGAGAATGCTTGTTTAAAGAGGGAAGTAAAGGAGCTCAATCACTCCTTGGCTAAGGCCTATGGTGGTGAGGACCGCTTGCTTATGTGCTTGGGTAGCCAAAGGGCATCCTTATACAAGGAGGGCTTAGGCTATATCCCCAAGAAAGGCAAGGCCGCTCTTGTTACTCACAAAACTCGTTTTGTGAAGAACAATGGTGGCTATTGCAAAGCTTGCAAGCAAGTTGGTCACTTAGAGCAAAAGTGCATGAACAAGAGGACCAATGTTACTTCTATCAAGCTTGATCATTCTTATATGCTTGTGAAGAAGAACAATGGTGTTCGTGCTAGGTACATTGGTATACCATGGATGGGCTCAAAGAAGAAAGCCATTTGGGTACCAAAGGCATTGGTGACTAACCTTGAAGGACCCAAGCAACATTGGGTACCTAAGAAGAATTGATCTTATTTTGTAGGTCAATTACCGTGCCGGAGGAGAGCATTGGATAATGGATAGTGGGTGCACTCAACACATGACCGGAGATTCTCATATGTTCAGGTCAATTAGCATCAAGGGCATTGATGAATATGAATCCATCACATTTGGCAATGACAAGAAAGGCAATGTATTGGGGCTAGGCAAGATTGCTATCACTCAAGAGAAGAGTCTATCAAAGGTGTTGCTAGTTGATCATCTCGATTACAACCTATTGTCGGTCTCTCAACTTTGTGATCATGGCTACAAATGTATATTCACAAGCCAAGAAGTTGAAGTGGTTAGTGGTGATGATGCAAACATGATCTTCAAGGGATTTAGATATGGTGATCTCTACCTTGTTGACTTCAACTCAAAAGAAGCCAAGTTGACAACATGTTTACTCTCAAAGGCTAGTAAAGGGTGGTTGTGGCATAGAAGGCTTGGTCATGTTGGGATGAAGCAATTGAACAAGTTGATGAAGCATGACTTGGTTAGAGGTTTGGATGATGTGAAGTTTGAGAAGGACAAACCTTGTGGAGCATGTCAAGCCAGCAAGCAACATGGCAATGCACATCCAACCAAGAGCACAATGAGTACAAGCAAGGCATTTGAGTTGCTACACATGGACTTGTTTGGGCCAACATCATATTCTAGCATTGGAGGCAACAAGTATGGTTTTGTCATAGTTGATGACTACACTAGATACACATGGGTGTTCTTCTTGCATGACAAGAATGATGTGTTTGAGCTTTTCAAGACTTTTGTCAAGAGGGTTCAAAATGAATTTGAGACATCCATCAAGAAGATTAGGAGTGACAATGGAAGTGAATTCAAGAACACGAGAATAGAAGAGTTGTGTGATGAGCTTGGAATTGGACATCAATTCTCACCAACCTACACTCCTCAATCCAATGGTGTAGTTGAGAGGAAGAATAGAGCCTTGATTGAAATGGCAAGATCAATGCTTAGTGAATACAATGTTAGCCATTCCTTTTGGGCCGAAGCAATCAACACGGCTTGCTATTGTAGCAACCGTCTCTATTGCCATGGAATGCTTGGCAAGACACCCTATGAATTGTTGAATGAAAGGAAGCCCAACATTGGTTACTTTAGAGTCTTTGGATGCAAATGCTACATTCTTAAGAAAGGCACAAGATTGGGCAAGTTTGACAAGAAATGTGATGAAGGGTTCCTAGTTGGATATTCAACCACAAGCAAAGCATATAGAGTGTGGAACTTGGGTAGTGGCAAACTTGAAGAAGTTCATGATGTTGAATTTGATGAAACCCAAGGCTCTCAAAATGAAGTTGAAAATCATGATGATGTGAGTGGTTCCAACTTGGAGAATGCCATGAGAAACATGGATATTGGTGATATTCGGCCAAGGCAAGTTGATGATGATGAAGACACCCCAATGCCTACTACTACCATTGAAATCAATGCAAATGAAGCTAGCACTAGTGGTACTCAAGGTGAAGATCAAGAGCAACAAGAGCATCAAGCTAGTCCATCCACTCATCCTAGTCATCAAGTGTAAGTGATGCAACCATCCAACATAGCAAGGGATCACCCAATTGATCAAATTGTCGGTGACATCAATAGTGGAGTGGTTACTAGAAGAAGATTAGCATCTTTTTGTGCTCACCATGCCTTTGTAGCACAAGAAGAACCGGAGAACATTGAAAATGCACTCAAGAAGGAAGATTGGATCAATGCCATGCATGAAGAGTTGAACAACTTCAAAAGGAATGATGTATGGGAATTGGTGGAAAGGCCAAAGGACTATAATGTGATGGAACCAAGTGGGTCTTCAAGAACAAGCAAGATCAAGATGGAATTGTTGTGAGAAACAAGGCAAGACTAGTAGGTCAAGGGTACACACAAGTAGAGGGTCTTGACTTTGGAGAGACCCCTATGCACGGTTGCTAGACTTGAAGCAATTAGAATCTTGCTTGCTTATGCATGTGCTCATGACATCAAGCTCTATCAAATGGATGTGAAAAGTGCATTCTTGAATGGCTTCATCAATGAGTTGGTATATGTGGAACAACCCCCGGGCTTTGAAGATGAAAAGTATCCCAACCATGTCTACAAATTGAAGAAAGCATTGTATGGTTTGAAGCAAGCACCAAGAGCATGGTATGAGAGGTTGAGATTTTTCTCCTCTCTAAAAGGGTTCAAGATGGGCAAGGTGGACACCACTCTCTTCACCAAGAAGATTGGCAAGGACTTGTTTGTATTGCAAATATATGTTGATGACATTATCTTTGAGTCAACCAACCAAGAGTTTTGTGAAGAGTTTGCTAAGATGATGGCCAATGAGTTTGAAATGTCAATGCTTGGAGAGCTCACATTCTTTCTTGGACTTCAAATCAAGCAATTGAAGAATGTCACATTCATTAGTCAAGGCAAGTACATAAAAGACATGATCAAGAAGTTTGATCTACAAGATGCCAAGTCAATGTCCACACCAATGGGAACAAATGGAAGCTTAGATCCCGACCCTAGTGGCAAGATGGTTGAACAAAAGAAGTATAGGTCTATGATTGGTAGTTTGCTCTATGCAACCGCATCAAGACCGGACATTGCATTTAGTGTGGGCATGTGTGCTAGATATCAATCCGATCCAAGAGAAAGTCACCTCAAAGCAACAAAGAGAATTGTGAGGTACTTGAAGGGCACACAAGATGTTGGACTATGGTATCCAAAGGGATCCAAGTTTGATTTGATTGGATATTCGGATTCCGACTATGGAGGGTGCAAGATCAATAGAATGAGCACAAGTGGCACATGTCAATTCCTTGGAAGGTTGTTGGCATTTCTTAATGCAATCAAAGGAAACAGGTATAAAACCCATCCCCAATAAGAGCGTCGAAATGCGCCACGACATTCCCAAGTAAACCACCATGTCGGTGATCCGAAATGGGACCAACGGATAGATCTTGCCATCTTAGATATTCATCCGCAAGCGCACGGATCTATCATTGTAGCATTTCACCCGGAAGTATTCGAGGTATCGTTATTTATATTTTCCCAAAGGAAGGCATGTGATTAATAAATTAGCATGGCATCTGAATAGAGGAACATGTGTTTGCTTAGACCAAAATGTTCATAACGAGGGTAAGCAATAACGGTTCATGGATAGTGTGACACACACTTAAGAATCCACCAAAGAAAAGGATAAAAGAAAATAGATAAAGAATAAACGAATAAATGAATAACCTAATGGAGTAGTTCTAATGTATCTAGTCATGGCCATACAAATGAATAGTTAGGATCATATGCAAACCGATTTAATCGTGGTTAGGTCTAGGATAACAGGAGACTCTCTGGGTGCCATACGGCCCAATAGAAGCATTTACTGAACTCCTACAAAGACAGGCGAACGTGGGGGATTTCAAGGGGCCGGTCAAGGCTTGTCACGACCAAACCGCCTACCCCCTGAACCGTGGCATGCACTCATATTCGCAGGTGTCGTAATACCCGGCACCATGCCCGCATATTAGAGCACTACTCTTGTCCCCCCAGGATCCCCACTCGTCGAATGGACGGACTAGAACAAGAGCAAACCCGAAGGAACAACGAACCGTTATCCCACCTCTAATCAAGTTAGGCATATGATGATCGATGATGAACTGTAATGAACATGTCAAGATTATGATATGTAAACTATATGCTAGTTCATATACCAACACAAGAACATGAACAAAACTATACTCTAGTTCATAAGTTAGGCCAAGAACATAGATATAAGACTTGCAAATAGAAGAATGCTCCATAGAGTAGATGTATTACCAAAGCACTTTCTTCTAGGAGACAAGCCCTCCTTGTAGCTCTTCTACTCCAAGTGTTAACTAAGAAAGAATAAAGAAGAAGAAAGAAGAAGAAGGAAGAAGTAGAAGAAGAGAGAGAGGTAGAGAGAGAGAAATTGCTGGTTTGCTGGACTCCAAGTGGTGTGTGTTGAGAGAGGGAGAGAGGGGGCCTACTTATACACTTGGAGGAGGGGCCTAAATGCTAAAATACACCAAAACCGACTGAAAAACCTTCCTTCTCGTGCGCAAACCGACCAACGCAGGCGGGAAACCCCGTTGGAAAGTGCACGAACCGCCTCCCGAGGTCGGGCCGAAACCGCCTCGGGGAGGGTGCGGCGGCACCCGAGTGTCTTGCGCGCGCACCCCAGGGCTCGGCCCGCCCGGGTCTCGGTGGGGTGTCGTCTTTCGCCTCGGTGTTGTGGGCGGGGCTGTGCTCGCCCAGATTTGATGTTTTGGGTCGATTTGCTCTTGGGCTTGGATTTTGTAATAATGCGCTATCCCTAAAGGCGTACTTTTTGGTCGATTTTCCACTTGCTTTTATTATAAGTCTGCAAAATAAAATACAAGACACTACAAGTGGAATTTATTAGTGATAAATGTATATGAGTATAAAAAGGTTTAATTTTACTCCCTTTATGGTAGTAAGTTGACGGGAAAAATATGTCGTTGGTTACCGTCAACAAACTCCCCAAAGCTTACCCTTTTGCGGCGTCCTCGAGCAAAAGAGATACGATACTTGGTTGTTGATCGAGTTGCTACTATGCCGATTACGTTTTACAAGTGCCGGGGTTATAATAAGATTTTCTACTATAGTTTGAATAAAATGGCACATCTTTTTCCCACCCTTTATTACCTTTCATCGTGGCGGGGCTTTTCAGGCTTTTCTCAAAGCCTTGGGCGGTTGCCGATAGAACGGTTATAACAGAGGTGCTTATCATTCATCCTTTCGATCAACTTTTTATCCGGATTTTATTTCGATAATATTTATTTCTTTTTCGAGAAAGCATGGGCTTTATTGCTATATAAATTTTTTTGGAGAGGTGGGCTCGCTTCGCCTAGACTTTTGTCTTTTATTTCCTCTCTTTTCTTTTTTCCCCTTTTTTTTAGAGATGTGGGCTCTACTCGCCCCTCGGACACTTGTCCATTTTTCATCTCATTTTTTTTTTTTTAGCATAGCCTAAAAACATTTCTCTTTTTAAAGCATAGATTCCCCTGATGTCAAGTTTCTCTTTTTGGACAAAGTCATAGCAAATCCATTTGTACCATATCATACTTGGCAACAACCTAGACTAGATAGAGCATATGCAACCCACATGAATCAAGTTTTTCAGATAAGTTTTAGAATTAGCCACTAAACCCAAACTTTAGAGAACTTCGAATTATAAACTAGGCACGAGGCAAAGCATAAGACGAGCAACTATTCATCATTTCAACAAGAGACTAAGACTAAACATTTTTATAGTCATATATATAAAGCATTAAGGCACAAAGAAAGAGCTACTTATTCTATTTTTGGATTTTTTTTTAGATGCAATGTTGCTGAAATGTAAACATGCTAAAATAAAATAAAATTTGATGGAATTAAATATGCAATGCAATGATACCCGTGGGGGTCCTCCCCAAGCTATCTGAAGCCTACTGGTCGGGATCGAAGCCTTGGTACCTCCAAAATGCTTCCTCGCGTGCATGGTGGGTAGCCATGTTGGACTCCAATTGGGTCCATCTCTGGCGACTCTGCCGCTCCTCGCTCACGCCATCGTGCGGTATTTTGCACATGGGAATTGAGCGTATGCTCAATGTTCCTAGTCTTGGGGATCGTCCGAGGTGCTTTAAATTGGATCCCGATAGCCTCCACCCCTTGTGGTGGCCGCACATCTTTGGATTGGTGGGGGCATATCGTCGGAGCCGCCATCCAAGTCATATCTGTTAGCCCTCCATGCTGCCAGATTCTCCTTCAAAGCCACTGATGGTGCCGGTGAGGCGGGCGGCTCCCACCTAGGATCATACCCGGGTATACCGGGGTCCCCCATAGGGTGAGGCCATGCTTTGCTCGGAACACCGGTGTAGGCAGGGCGTCTTTGTGGCGTGAAGTAGGGCTCGTGGGAGGAGGATCCGACCTCCGGTCTCCTAATACTGCGTGAAGAACCGATGGGGGTATCTTTCTGCGCAAGCTATCGCCAGCCTCGAGCTCAAATGTTAGTGTTCGGCTTTTATACAACCTGTAAGTCCGGGTTAGGTAACCAACTATAGTTGCATAGCCAGAAAAAAGATGACCAAGCTCACGGGATGGTAAAACCTTAATTAAGTGCCCCCGCACTAGCTGCGCAACAAATCAATAATCTTTGGGTGTGGAAATGTACTCTATCATTTGATTTTCCAAAGCCCCAATCGTACGTTTAGGCGTGTGATGAGAGATGTACAGTGACAGGAACAACAACTTTTGTGATAATATGTAAAATGTTCCCGCACATCTCTACCACTGGAGCTACCTTAACCTTGTGGACAACAAATATAGAGTAATTTTAATTCAACCTCATTTACCCATCTAACCCCCGTGTCTAGGAAACAAAGTCAACGAGATCCAAAGGTGGATAAATCTAAGTGATGGGTGCTTGGATCGTGGAGTGGCGAGGTTTGAAATCACCGGCCTCATGTGCACCGGATATCTCCTCCCAAAAGTGGTTTTTCGACAAAGCCGGGGAGAGCAAAGATCTATATTTATTGCACATCTACAATGAAAACCCCAAGAACGAGCTAGGTCCACCCATGTAACGTGATAAAGTGTACCAAAGAGGCGGAAAAAAATTCTAGCTGATCCTCTACTAGTGTGCATAAAAATCGAATTGTTAGGAGGCGAGAACCTTCCTCCTCGAGAGGGGAATGTCCTGCCACCCGGCCGCTCTCCAAAGGATAGGGAGTTCATCATCCATACTTGTTTGTTCGAGGAGGTCGGTCGATTCCGGCGTGTGTTGGAACACACGATCCTTGAAGTAGGAGATATGCTTGCATCTCCCGTCCTTCCCGAAGGTCGAGGTACGGCGCGTCGGCCGTCGATTGTCGGGGAGCCTGAGCTTCTTCCTCCCCGGCAGGTGCAGCATCTTCTTGCATGGGAGAGTCTTCGAGGTTGTCGAAGTTGAGGCGGAGCTTGTGCTTGTATGTCGTGAGCTCTGTCTTGACGACCGCCTCAACCCAAAAGATTCTCCCGGCTTTCTTCATGACTCTTGCAAAAACGATTGAGCGAGACCTCGGGTGTGCAAGGGTTAGTTGAAAGTATGAACTTTCACACCCGCAATCTTGCTCGGCACAATATTTTTGGTGGAGAAAATGGAGTGTAGAACAAGTGGGAGAGAGTGTGAGAGTGAGAGAGAGTGAAAATGAGGGGTGGGAGCTCTCACACCGGTGCTCGGGCTATTTATAATGGGCGCACGGCCGAGGGCTGCCTTACACAACGGCTAGGAGCCGTTGGCGAGAGAACGGCCCCCAACGGCCCGGCACAGGTGCGCGCAAGACCTAGGGTCTTGCAGCGCCTCCTGCCGGGGCCGCTTTGCCTTTTGGCGGTTGTGTCCAACGGTCACGAAAAAGTTCATAGCCGATTGTGTGCTCATCTTTGGTTCGGCCGTTTTTCTCTCCTTTTGAATTTCTCCAAAAATTTTCAAATATAAATTTATTTTTAAATAGAAAAATTATTTTAAAAAACATTTTTGTATATACTTTTTATGTGTAAAATATTTTTCTTTATTTTTCATAAAAGAATTTATCTTATTTATGAAAATTTTTATTTTAGTTTTCCAAAATATTTTGTTAATAAAAATATTTTTATGAAACACATAAATATATATATAGATTTTTTTTTTTTTGATATACCCCATTTTTTTTTTTTTTTTTTTCTGATATACCCCATTTTTTTTTTTCTTTTTGGATATACCCCATTTTTTTTTTTTTGATATACCCCATTTTTTTTTTTTTTTCTTTTGCAGGTTATTTATAGTCGGCCGTGTCGACTTTCCCCTCGCTTCTTGGCGGGAGGTACACCTTTCCCCGGGGTCTCGAGAGCATCCTTCAACATTCCACACCGGTCTTGATGATGATGATTGCCGGGTGTGTTGTTGCTGTACCCAATGAATGGGCATTTTACCGCCTTGTCTTTGATATGGAAGACGATGAAACCCTTCCCTAGGCGATGTCGGCCTTGGCGATATAAAGAAATGGTCTCCCCGGGAGGAGAGACACATCTTCCTTTGGGGCCCATATCCGGGACCACAAAGTCTACAGGATGTATTCATCTTGGATTTTGATCAACATGTCTTCCAAAGATTCCCTCCGCCGCCTTGTTGATTGATGATCCGCCATTTGGAGGACGAAGTTGGCGGGGAGTAAGTGTCCCTCCATGGATTTTGTTGAAGGTGATCTTGGACATCACATTGATCTTTGGCCCCCCGTGTCACAAAATGCATTAGCAAAATTGTGGGGGCCAATGGCACGGTGATGATTGGGCGTCCGGGATCTCCCTTCTTGGCAATGAATGGCGAGTCCACGAGGGGATCTTCTTCAGCTCTGGGTTGGTCCGAGCCTCGAGATATCATGTTAATCGACTCATGGGGACCTCGGGTTGCCACAGGATCCTTCCCGAGTCGTTGGCCCGGCACTTGGGCTGCAATCTGGGCTAGCGTGTGTCTCTATCATCTTGTTAAAGCCGAGTTGGTTCTTCACGGCCCGACGTCAACCCTTCAAGCTTGTTATTCACACCTTCCAAGATCTTGTCTTGGTGGCTCATCTTTTTGGTGAGATTTTTCGTTAATTTTCGCTGGCCCGGTGCGTGGTCCTTGATGGCCAGTGACGGGGTTGTAGTTGGAGTTGTATCCCCGTTGCCTTGGAATGGTGGCCTGGATCGGTTGTTCGACCTGCCGCGGTTGGCGATACCCGTTCTTGTTGATGAAGGCGCTTCTTCACGGGTCTCGAGGCGCTTATCCCCGCCGAGTGGCCAACCTCACCACACGTCTCACGAGGTCATGTGAGCGTCGTAGCGTACCTGGGCGCCGGGCGGGTAGTAGCATCTGTGGCTGCGCTCCTCCGGCCTCTTCAGCGAAGAGGTCCATTTTTGCGGCAAGCATATCCGCCTCCCCTTCACGGTATGCATGCCTTTTGTGTTTTGGCCCAGGGCTCTGTCTTCGCCCGGCTACGATTTGCCACCATTTTATCAATCGTACGCCGTTGCGATCGATGGTGGCGATAAAAAATGCGCCACCAGGCGGCGGGCGTCGAGGTGCCCCTTTGATATGGCCGTGAGACCATTGTAGAAGTTACGGAGCACCGGCCGGTTCTCCATCCCATGGTGTGGGCATGCGGAATGTATTCTTGCGGCCTCTCCCACGCCTCGGGATGGGTTCCATTGATGTCTCCGCTGAAATTGGCAATCCTCCCCCTCGGGGCATTGGTTTTGCCCATGGGGAAGAATTTGGCGAGGAACGCCGAGCACTTGGCCCACGACTGGCGACTTCCTTGTCCTTGTAGAACCATTATTTCGCCTTCCCCACAAGGGAGAAGGGAAAGCGACGAGCCCCCATGGCGTGCGCTGCGACATCTTTGATGACTATTGTCGCCGCCGGCTCAAGGAAGTGCTGGAGATGAGCATTTGCGTCCTCGCTCGGCGGTCCACGAAATGGACGGCCCGCACCATGGTGATCGGCCCGTCTGGCTTCGAAGTTTTGTCGCCCGTTCACCATCGGCCCGATGGGCACGTTGGTGGCAGCGGGAGTTGAGAAAATCGCGCGGCGACCGGCGGGCCATGGCTTGAGTTGCGGTTGGTGCGGGGATGTCGGTCTCGACTGTTGGTGTTCCGGCTGAAAAAGAAGCGGCACGAGACCGGTTCTTCCTTAGGAGTGCCTCCGGATCGGAGATGAAGTTTTCCGGCAGGAGGAAACCCGACATACACTATCCCGTTTTCATCCACAATAGGAGAAAACATAAAAGATTAGCCTTGTATGAGCAAATGGTATCCACGCACAGTTCATATTCATAGCCAGCTATTTATTATTTTTTTTCACAATGCCTTCCCCAAACGGCGCCGAGAAAATGCTTGTTGGCATTTCTTAACGCAATCAAAGGAAAATGGTATACAACCCATCCCCAATAAGAGCGTCGAAATGCGCCGCCCGACATTCCCAAGTAAACCACCATGTCGGTGATCCGAAATGGGACTGTCAACAGGATAGATCTTGCCATCTTAGATATTCATCCGCAAAAGCGCACGGATCTATCATTGTAGCATTTCACCCGGGGAAGTATTCGAGGTATCGTTATTTATATTTTCCCAAAGGAAGGCATGTGATTAATAAATTAGCATGGCATCTGAATAGAGAAACATGTGTTTGCTTAGACCAAAATGTTCATAACGAGGGGTAAGCAATAACAGTTCATGGATAGTGTGACACACACTTAAGAATCCACAGAAGAAAAAAGGATAAAAGAAAATAGATAAAGAATAAACGAATAAATGAATAACCTAATGGAGTAGTTCTAATGTATCTAGTCATGGCCATACAAATGAATAGTTAGGATCATATGCAAACTGATTTAATCATGGTTAGGTCTAGGATAACGAGGGGAGACTCCCGGGTGCCATACGCCCAATAGAAGCATTTACTTAACTCCTACAACACGCGAACGTGGGGGATTTCAAGGGACGGTCAAGGCTTGTCACGACCAAGCCGCCTACCCCCGAACCAGAGTGGCATGCACTCATATTCGCGAGGTGTCGTAATACCCGGGCACCATGCCCGCATATTAGAAGCACTACTCTTGTCCCCCCCAGATCCCCACTCGTCAAATGGACGGACTAGAACAAGAGCAAACCCGAAGGAACAACGAACCGTTATCCCACCTCTAATCAAGTTAGGCATATGATGATCGATGATGAACCTGTAATGAACATGTCAAGATTATGATATGTAAACTATATGCTAGTTCATATACCAACACAAGAACATGAACAAAACTATACTCTAGTTCATAAGTTAGGCCAAGAACATAGATATAAGACTTGCAAATAGAAGAATGCTCCATAGAGTAGATGTATTACCAAAGCACTTTCTTCTAGGAGACAAGCCCTCCTTGTAGCTCTTCTACTCCAAGTGTTAACTAAGAAAGAATAAAGAAGAAGAAAGAAGAAGAAGGAAGAAGTAGAAGAAGAGAGAGAGGTAGAGAGAGAGAAATTGCTGGTTTCTTTGGACTCCAAGTGGTGTGTGTGTGAGAGGGGAGAGAGGGGGCCTACTTATACACTTGGAGGAGGGGCCTAAATGCTAAAATACACCAAAACCGACCTGAAAACCTTCCTTCACGTATTAAACCGACCAACGCGCAGGCGGGAAACCCCGCTTTGAAAGTGCACGAACCGCCTCCCGAGGCTGGGGCGAAAACCGCCTCGGGAGGGTGCGGCCGCACCGTGGGTGCGCGCACCCCCAGGCTCGGCCTGGCCCGCCCGGTCCGGTGGGGTGTCGTCTTTAAGCCTGAAAAGTTGTGGGCGGGCTGTGCTTTCGCCCGCATTTGATGTTTTGGGTCGATTTGCTCTTGGGCTTGGATTTTTGTAATAATGCGCTATCCCGAAGGCGTACTTTGGTCGATTTTCCACTTGCTTTTTTATTATAAGTCTGCAAAATAAAATACAAGACACTACAAGTGGAATTTATTAGTGATAAATGTATATGAGTATAAAAAGGTTTAATTTTACTCCCTTTATGGTAGTAAGTTGACGGGAAAAAATATGTCGCTGGTTACCGTCAACAAAGGTCACTAGTATCATGGTCTTCAAAGAAGCAAAATAGTGTTGCTCTCTCAACAACCGAAGCCGAATACATTAGTACGGGAAGTTGTTGCACTCAATTACTATGGATGAGGTCAACATTGAAGGATTTTGGTTTCCAATTTGACAAAGTCCCATTGTATTGTGACAATGAAAGTGCAAGGAAGATGACCCAAAATCCGGTTCAACATCCAAGGACAAAAGCACATTGATATAAGGCACCACTTCATAAGAGATCATCAACAAAAGGGTGACATTTGTATCTTGGGCATTGGCACCGAAGATCAACTAGCCGATATATTCACCAAGCCACTTGATGAGAAGAGGTTTTGCATGCTAAAGGGAGAATTGAACATTATTGACTTCTCCAACTTGAGTTGATACACCCCACTTATATGACATGCCTCTCCTTCGACAAACCCCAAGGTAAAAGTTGGTTGTCATGACATTCATATATAGCTAAGGACTTGTTAGTGCATCTAGCCATCATGCATACTAGGCTCATTCATGGAAAATAAAATGTTTTCAATGTATGTGTGGCACCACTATAGCTTTGAATGACTTTATGATCTAGTGGTGGCATATGACATGTTTATGTGCTTGCAATCCTAGTGTCAACTCTAGAAAATGCGCTATTGATGTGTATTCTAACATGGTGCAAGATAACCCTTATGCATATGAGGTGTGAAAAAGCTTGTCCTTGGTTCAAACTTGAATACATGGAAAGGCAAGTGATCTAGATGAGACCACATGTGATACTTTGATTCACTTGATTTCTCTCGTTTACACCTTTTTGGTGATTGTTGACAAAGGGGGAGAAATAAGTCACAAAGATGTTGGAAAGGATCACACAAATAGGGGAGCAAGCTCATAGACTATTTGTGCATTTGTTTGTGCATGATCATAATGTGATGTTGCATTGGCAATCTAAATTCAATATACATGATTGCTTGGTGTATGCTAGTTTTTGAAAAATTGATTGGTGTTTGACCAACTAGCATGCATAGGATGTATCTAGACAAAGCTCACATTTTAGCCTATAATGTTGATCTCATGGGGTATGTTGAGTTTTTTGATGAATGTCTAGTTACATGATGCTAAGGACTCCGATGGTTTCACGCTTCAAAGGTCCAATTTCTAGAACCTTAGCATCTCTTTTTGGTATTAGTATCTCTCCCCAAGTTTTTTCTATCCATACATATGTGCCAACTTGATCCAAACACATGGAAGCACATATGTAGGGGGAGCTACTACTACCAAAACCGAACCTTGAAATGATTGTCCATCTCTTGATTCATGATCAAAACTCCATGGGCAAGCAATTCAAGTTCAATTGAATTTTATTTCAAATCTTTGTGAGTTTTGGTTGTCATCAATTACCAAAAAAAGGGGAGATTGAAATCTCATGTTTGGTTTTGGAAATTGATGACACACTTGTGGACTAATCCTTTGCTCTAAGTGTGTGACTTAAGAAAGGATTATGTGGATGACAAGGAGCATGATGATCATGAACATGGACAATGTCGGTGGACTTGATGGATCGTCAAGCTCGGTGATCGGCTTAAGAGGAACCCGGGAGATCAAGGCAAAGGTATCTTGATAGGGTTTTCCTTTCGGTGATCAAGACACGATAGAGCGTGTGATCACATTATTATAGGATAGATAGCCGACTATCAAGAGGGAATGCCACGACAATCCTTGCATGAAGTGCTTCGGGTCCAATTGACTTGCATATTGCATTTAGGACATGAGAGCACTAACTTCGATCTTGCCTAACATCTCGACTTGCTAATATTGGTGATAACGTGGTCATCTTGGACGTGTTGGCAACCTACGGCAAGAGGCTTAAACAAGTTTGAAGCAAAGAGCAAAGAAGAAGATGGAGAAGCAACCGTCTGTGGGCGACCGGACGCGACGCCGGCGACCGGACGCACTCACCGGAGCGTCCGGTCGGTCGTCTGGCGTAGAGCCCCGCAGCGGGGTGTTTGCCGGACGCTGTGACCGGACCCTAGACCGGATGCTTCCGGTGTCAACCGGATCCGCCGATCGGACGCCGCGAAGGAAGGGTGCCAAATGGGCCCGACCCTTGCCGGTAGTGACCGGAAGCAAAGGACCGGACTCGCGGCCGGACCCGCCGGGTGGTTCCGGTCGGTGCGTCCGGCCACCCCCGAGAGAGCAAATTTTTAGAGCAACGGCTCCATTTCAAGAGGAGCCATATATATACTTGGTTGGCTGGTTCCTTAGGCTCTCTCTTGCACATTTGAAGCTTCCAACTTGCTAGTGAGCATTTGATACTCCTCTCCACTCATCTCTCCATCCATTAACTCAAATTCTTGGTGAGATTGAGAGTGATAGAAGTGCATTGCATTGGTGATTGCATCTAGAGGCACTTCATCCTTGGAGAAGCCGTGGGATTCTTGTTTTCTTGGGAATTTGCCCTGGTTCCCTAGCGGCTTGGAGCAAGAGGCGGTGTTGAGCTCAAGTGGAGCTTGTTTGAGGCCACACCGGGTGGTGATTGTGAGGGTCGTTCCTTACCCCACGAGAGATTCACGAAAAGGAGCACTAGTGGATTGCTTGTGGCTTGTTGGACCCTCTCTTGTGATCGCTTGCTTGAGCCCATAGGGGTTTTGGCACCGCCATTAAGCTTAGCACACGTCAAGTGAGTGTGTTGCCACAACGAGGACTTAGCGTGCCGGCAAGCACGTGAACCTCGGTAAAAATTCATCGTGTCACTTGTTCTTGCTCGTTGGAGATTTCTTGGTGATCACAGTGATTGGCTACAACCTCGACACTACACCGGTGGTATTGTATTCTAGCCTCCTTGCATTACTTTCACTAGTTTACTTGTGTAGCCTTGCTTAGCTTGTGTAGTTTGCTTAGCTCCTAGTGTTGAGATTAGTTAGAATTGCTTGATCACCTAGGAGTAATCTAGTGACTTAGCTCTTGTGTGAACCTAGAGACATTAGATATATCTTGCTTGACTTGTGGCTTGCATAGATAGTGTGTAGCATCGCTTATTTAGCTTCGCCATCTTATTTACTAATCCGGGTGCTTAGTGTTGTTGTAAGAATTTTTAATAGGCTATTCACCCCCTCTAGCCATTAGGACCTTTCACGGGCCCCGCCTACCCCACCCAAGCCATATACACATGCCACCCAACCGTCCACACAAGGCACTACCACCCCGGCCCCACCCCCATTCCACGCACACACCAACCAAAAATCAAACCCTCTACCTTTATTACGTCAAAAAAAAATCGCCCTCCCATACCAAGAAACCCGAGACCCGAAAAACCGAAACCCCGTCATGGATCGGGCGATACGCAAAGATACGCATGCAAGGTGTGTCATGTGTGGAACTGTGGATATGATCAAGACGCGTCCCAAGTCATGTTTGTCACTTTCGACCTCTCCGCCCGCCCGACAAAGACCGCCCACCCTTGGTGTACTCGGTAATAATCCCAACTCACTCTCGGTCGTTTAGAACAACGGTGCTTTTCTCTCACAAGTCACAACAAATCAGCACCGGCCGGCCAGTAGGCATACTTTTTCGCCCTCCATCTCGCATTATCGAGTGAGAACACCTGCTCATTTTCCTTTCCCTGGACCCCGGGCGCGAGCTTCCGAGGGAAAACCGTGCCGGCGAGCCCCGAGCCATCTGCCGCAGAACCTTCCACAGAGTTGCTTGAGGGACGACGCCCGCTGGCCGCCATGGCCGCGACAGGATCCTGGCGGGCCTCTACACCCACGGGCCACTCGTACCTGACACGAAAGCGCAGAAGCGGGTGCCATATGGACCGAAATCCGACTAGACCGGTAGCGACGCGACGACGGCAATCGACGTACACGCTCACGCCGGGCCATACTACTTCGCGCGGAAAGGGGTCACCAGCGAGTCTCATCAGCAAGCTCGCCGGAGGGTCGTGACAACCCGAGGCGTGTTTAGAGCAGGTATGTCCCGCCGCGGTGGTTCGCGGAAGGCCGCGCACCATCTCGCCGCCGCTTGCTTAAGGAACAAGCCAACTCAGTGGCATGCACTCGCCGTATGTGCATTCTCTTCGCCACCGGGCGGAAATGCCGCCACCGCCGATGACGACGCGCCCGGCGGTGTTGGCGGAGCCGGAGCGCTACACGGGCGGGCGACATGATGGTCGCACCCACGGAGGGCCGCGAAATCTTGCCCAGAACTCCGACAACGAAAGATGGAAGTGTTGTAGAATGACTTGTTGGTGGCGCCATATGCGAGAGGCGATATCTTCGTCTTCCTCTAGCACAACCGGTGCCTCGCCAGGGATGGGCATCGGTGCACATGGGGAGACTACTACGGCACCCGTGCGAATGGGGGCACGGCCTACGGCATACAAACCCCCATTCGCACCGAGGAGTGTAGGATCCGCGCCGAGTGTAGTAAGTTCTTCTATGTTGCACGATGGGCGTGGGAGTTGCATGAATCTATCTTACTTTTGGTACGTGGTGGTTGATGTATATATGTGGTAATTAGTGTTATATTCACGTTTGCGATGGTGAGACCTTCGGGGCTCAAGAACCCTAATTTTTCTTTTAACTGCGGGTCAAAAGTTGTAACTAGTCTTTCTCCCCTCATAGTAACTCCAAAAATGATGGTTTTTCTTTCTAAATTTTTTTGTCAAATCATGCTCTTGTCATGTATCATCGATAACATTTCAATTTTAAATTTCAAAAATTACAACTCCAAACACCAATTTTGGACCACCTAGTGATTTTAATGTAAGAAATCTTACGTGACGAGCCTTGGAATAGTGCGTCGCTAGCTCGATAACGCCGCCGGAGTGCACCGCCCGCCCGCTCATAAAATCCCACGTCCGTGCACCGTGCTACGCTTGCTCACCAACTATTTGTTCAGCTCCCGCCGCACAAAACATAGCTAGAGCGCGCCGCAGAGCTTCCACCAAAAAAAGCCCCCCCGCCGCCGCCGCGCCATAGAAAACCTTCCGCGTGACATGCTTGCACGCATTGCGATTCGAGTCGCCAAGGGCGCCGCGCATCCCATGGGGGACCTCGCCAATCTACGGGCCACCGTTCGCAGATGAAAGCGGCGTCTGATGACCCCTGGTGGGGACGTAGCATCCGACTAGACCGGATGTTTACGTACCCGCCCGGCGCCGATGGAGGTGTCGCCGAGGATCGCGAGAGTCTTGTCACTAAGCTCGCCGCCGTTGGCCCGATGCGCTTCATAGCCGCATGAATGCCGCCTATGTCGGCGCCGCTTCACCGTCACGCCGCCGCTCGAGATCTTTGCGCGCCGCCGCGATCGGGCATGAAACCGTCAAGTATGTTCTTGCTCTTGTGCTCTACAGGCCAACAGCGGTGCCGCGGACGACGACAATGCCCGCGGCTGCTGCGGGAGATCGGCGCGACCGCCGGCAACGGCCGGGACGGAAGAACATCAACTGTACTTTCGCCCCGCCCGACAGGCATGGAGCAAAGATGGTGGCTACTTTGGCGGCGCATATACCGGCAGAGCCGTCGTCCTATAGCCCAAATGGTGCCTCGCCATGACGGGCATCCAGGTGCGGCCGCCTAGGACGGTCTTGCCGTAGTGCCATCTCGGGTGAGGGCTCTGGGTGATGTGTGTTGCGTGTTCGCAGCCGAGGAGTGCAGGATCCGCGATGAGTGTCGAGGTTCTTCACTCAACTTAATCTTTTGCCATGGTTGGTGATCTTCTTACGATCAAACTTTCTATTTCTAGTGCTCTAGATGGAGACCTCGATCGAACAAACTTAATTCCATAGCTTTTTGGTGCGTCACGTGATGCTTGATGTCGATCCTGTATGTGCGGCGTGATGGTGAGAAAACCGAGAACTTTTTATTAGTTGTGATTAATTGTGAATTTGTGATATACTCCCTCTCGTCCCATGGAGTTTGTTTTTTTTTGACTTTTGAATTTCATATGTTTTGACCATCCGTCTTATTTAAAATATTTATGTAAATCATAAAATAAATTAATCAACATTCAAGTATCAATATTGATAAAATAAGAAAATAAATTATATTTATGTAAAAATTTGAATAAGACGACGATCGAAAAAGATGGCAAGGAATCCGGGGGACGATGGCGGACGTTCGCCCGAGAGCTCTCCATGCAAAGGATACACCTACACACGCACACACCGTGCAAAGGTTCTGAGCGCGCTCTATCAAAAGGAGTTGGTATTCATTGACGTGCCTAGGCGTAACACTCTTTACGCTTAATGAAAAATGCGCCTAGGCGTGCTCTTGAAAAAAATTTGGCGCTGGCCGCGAAAATAAGCTGTACTAGATGAATTTTACGCGCTTGACGGGCGCGTCTCGAAAAAAGCCGTACACACGGTCATAATCGTCGCAAGCCTCTCCCGCCCGCTCCCCTAAAACACGTGGCTGCACGGGAACGCACCGGCCCCCGCACCACCCGTATTATTCTTGCTATTCACCTCCACCCCGCCCACTCAAAGTTTCCGCCAAAAAGCCCCCCCCACCACGCCTCGAGCCATGGAGAACCCGGACAACCTTCCGCGGGAGTTGCTTGAGGACATTGCGCTCCGCGTCGCCATGGCGCGAGAGGATCCTATGGAGGACCTCTACAATCTACACAGGCCACATGCACGGACCGCGAAAAGCGTGCGCGGGCGACATACTGGACCGGAGCATCCCACTAGACCGGTGGCCGCGAACGACGGCGCTGGGTCGATGTCGACGGCTACGCCTCGGTCGGGTCGCTGAACCACTCGCCGCGGAGTACCGCGAAGTCTCATCAAGAAGCCGCCGAGGTCGGCAACCCGAGGCGCAAGCCGTGAGCAGGCATGTCCCCGCCGGCAGCCGCGGGAAGGTCGCCACCACCGTCGCGCCGACAAGCTGAAACAAGCCGACCGACATGTGCATGTGCTCGCCCGTACGCACGCTCGCTACAAAGGAACGCCACCGCCGCCCGATGATGACCATGCCTCGAGAGGTGTTAAGGGAGATCCTGCCCGACACGGGCGGCGGCGACGACGCCGCTCGACCCTCGAGTAACCGCCGCGAGCACTTCGTGACAGGCAATAGAAGTGTTGAACGACGCTGTGCCCTCGCTATCAAGAGTGGCAGCATCCTCCTCCTCCGCCCAACCGCCTCGCCAGACGGGCATCGGGCAGATATTGGGAGGCAAACCGCGGCGCCCGTAGAATGGGGGCCACCGCCGCGATGGGTGTACCGCTGCGGCCGAGGAGTGTAGGATCCGCGCCGAGTGTGGTATGTTCTTCATTTCTGCAAATTGGTATAAAGCAACAGGCCGGTCTATATATATGTGTGTGTGTGTGTGTGTGTACATTTATCTATAGCTTAGCTCTCTAGCTACATGATCTAGATCGATCAAACAGGCTTTTGCTAGCTTTTGGTTGTGTGCATGCATGGATTGGTTGATGTTCGATTGATTCTCACGAGTAGCATGCGCGATGAACACCGGTGAGATGTTTTAATTCGTTGTAATCCTTGTGTTATATTTTAATTGTGTACTTTGTGGTATTGTGTTTGTGATTTAATATATGTGTTGTATTTCTCTAAATCATGTGCTACATGGATGTTTGATTGTAGCTGAAATGATGAGTGAACAGGCGACAATGGTGTATTCATGTGTTAAATTTATTTGCGATTCTCGCCCGGCGTCGGCCATGCAGCCATGGCCGCCCGAGCACCCCGCCGTGGCTAGCTAGCCGCCTTGGGCTGAACTCACACGGTCACACCCTTCTCTACCTTGGAACCTCGAGGCTTGTTGGCTTGGAGGTTATGCCCGTGCCGTTGACATCGCCGTAAGCGCCGCCGTGTCCGCCGGGACCACGCAGGCAATGGCGCCGCCGAGCACCTCGGCGTGCCTAGCCGCCTCCGGATGAACTTCGATCTTTGCCTTCTCTCTTACCTCGGCACCTCGAGGCTCGTCGGCTTGACGGTTATGCTTATCGCCTTGTGTGCGTTGTCGCCGCCCTGGAACAACGCCATGTCCCGCCCGCCGTTGAATCGTTCTCCGTGATGGCAACCCCTCTCCGACCCGTCCCCGCCTCGACCATGTGTTCAAAGGAATTTACGCCGCATTGCCGGTGCTTTCCATAACGTCTATTTGACCTCGGCTTGTCGTCATTGGCCGAAGCGTCGATCCCCACCGCCGTACACCGCCACCGTCGGTGTCGAGCTCGGAAGGAGACTAAACCCGCTCATCCAATAGCGCATACTAGTAACGCTAGGTTATGGGGATCACGGTGGTGGTCCTCCCGTCACAAGAGGCCTCATCTCCGCTAACATCCGCCAAGACGCCGGTGTGCGCCACGTCGGAGACCTTCGAGGCTCAAGAACCCTAATTTTTCTTTTTATCTGGGTCAAAACTTGTAACTAGTCTTTCTCCATCATAGTAACTCCAAAATGATGGTTTTTCTTTCCTAAATTTTTGTCAAATAATGCTCTATCAGGCGATTGTATTCTTACTTCTATTACTCTTGTCATGTTTCATCGATAATATTTCAATTTTAAATTTCAAAAATCACAACTCCAAACATCAATTTTAGAGCACCTAGTGATTTTAACGGAAGAAATCTTCTGAGATGACCGTTGGGATAGTACGCGTCACGAAAAATAAAGCCGTCGCTCATTCCATTGCAAATTTTTTCGCGGGTCATTTCTTGATCCGACGACGTCGCGTAACATTGTTCCGCGAGTTACACATGTCTCGGCGTTTATGAAACTACGAGAGAGATTTCTAAGATTTGTGAACAATGTCACTAGCACTATGTTGGATGGGGAAAACTAAAATAAGAATTGTAGATCTTGCTAAGTTACAAACTCTCTAGTTTAGAACTTTTTGATTTGAGTTTGACATTAGCTTGTAATGGAAAACTAGGTCTCAAATTCAATAAATAAATAAATAAATGAAATTTAAATGTTTTAAGTGACGTCCGGATAGACAAACCACCAACATACCGATTGTAGTTCTCAATTATGAAAACATATACACTCTACGTCCCACAAATAAAAAAAACCGTTTTGACTTTTACAATCCCCGTCCTTGACCATTAGTCTTATTTAATTTTTCATGCAAATAATAAAATAAATAAATGATTATAAAAGTATCTCTAACGATAAAATAGATCATAACAAAATATCTAAATTTTTAAAACATTTTGAATAAGACGAATGGTCAAACAAGGATTGTAGAAGTCAAACATGGACTTTATTTTGTGGGACGGAGGGTGTAGCAAATTGAAAACATTTTATAGTATGTACTACTCCGTATCTTATAGACGAGCATTGGGATAGTGCACCAACAGGCCCGCTCATTACGTCCCTGCGCACGGCCGCGCACCCGCATTATTGCCGCTCACCAACCGGCGCCACCGTATGTTCACTCACCGCCTCGGTGATAAATACCATTCTTCGCCGCACAATTGCACAAACCATAGCTAGAGGGCGCCGTGGCTTCCACCAAAAGCCCCCCCCGGCGTTGCCGCCTCGCGCCATGGAAAACCTTCAGCGTGACATGCTTGCGAAGAGATTGCGATTCGAAATCGCCAAGGACGCCGCAGATCCCATGGGGCCCTCGCCAATCTGCGGGCCACATGTTCACAGATGATAAGCGCCCCGCGGCGGCCCCTGGGGCGGAGCATCCGACTAGACACTGTGCTTGCACCGGCTGGTCGGCGTCTGCGGGCGCCGTACTACTCGGGCTCAAGTATCGCGAGAGTTTTGCACCCGACCTCCTCGCCGTCGGCAACCGGAGGCGTACTTGAGAGTCGGCGTGTATGCCGGTCTTCGCCGAAGGCTCTTTGCACCCGGCAAACCGTCACACCCCGATCTTTGCGCAGAGCTGCCGCGTTAGGGGCATGAAGCCGCCGACTATGTTCTTGCTCTTGTGCTCTCTCGGGGGCTAACACCGTGCAGCGGACGGCGACTATGCGGCCGGGTGTTGCGGGATATCGAAGGTGACAACCCTAACGGCCGCCCGGACGTGGAAGAGCATCAAGTGTACTCGGCCCCGCCGACATGCATGGAGTTTTAGGTTGGGCGACTTGGCGGAGCATATACGGTAAGAGTGGCGTACATCCCATCCTATAGCCCAAATGGTGCCTCGCCATGATCGGGGCATCGGTCAGCCGGCCAAAATGGTGCGGCCGTCCTCGCGTCTCGGGTGGTGTGGTGTGCTCCGTGTTGTTACTGCGGCGAGGAGTGTAGGATCCATGATAAGTGCATGAGGTTCTTCGGTCCGATCAATCTTTTTTGCGGTAGATATCAATTGGCGAGCACGGATATCATTCACGCGTTGTCTCGTGTTTGTGATCTTCACACAATCAAACTTTCTATTTGTAGTGCTAGGCCGGCACCGATCTATTGCTACCTCCTCTTTCTCCGGATGGTGTTGTCGATCAAACAAACTGAATTGGATAGCTTTTGGTGCGCCGCGTGATGGTTGATGTTCTCGATCGAACGAGATTGATTTGATCGATCATATGCATGGTTTATGTTGAAAAGATCCCGAGTAGGAGTATGCATGAAAAAATGAGATATTTTATTAGTCATAATCATGCAATGTGTTATATTTTTCCAAATTTGTGCTTGTTTGGATGTCCTTCTCCTCTCTTCCTCCTCCCCCTCCCTCTCGTGAGTTGTTCTTCCTATAGAAAGCTCGTGATATGTGATTCTCTCGTGGGGAAGCGGGTGGCCGCCACGAGGCTAGGGTTGGCGGGCTTCGCTAGGGCCTACGGGGTGGTGGGCGGTGGCGGGGGGAGCGCCTAAACGAGAGGGCGGCGAGACGAAGAAGATAAATAAAAGCATGCGGGCTATCCGCACTCGTGTTTCTCTATTTACTACTTCTTCTATACGGAGTAGTATGTACATCCTAGTCATCAAGATTCCCTTCTTTATCTCTACTCTAGACCAACTACAATCGGTGGGGCCTACTTATAATTTTATCTAAATATATATTCATCGAGATCTAGTTTTGAAGGATTAATTGAAACGAATTCAATGGTGTAATCTAGTTTTTAAGGTACAGTAGTTTACATAGTGGGCCCCCGCCCACTGGCGCATGCTTGTCTCCGACTCTCTCGTGTGCCTCTCGCTGCTCATCAAACGTGGCCCTCGTGGCGTACACCACACGGGAAGGCCTAGATTCTGGCGAACTTGGAGCTGTGGTTACATTGGGTGGCGTAGGTTCCCGGTACCCTTCGGCCGCAACAAATTTTGACCGCTCGTCTTATTCAAATTTTTTATATAAACATCATCCATTTTGATGTGACTTAGTTTATTATTAGAGATACTTTAATAATAATTTATTTATTTCCTAAATTGTATAAATAATTTGAATAAGACGGCGGTCAAACATGATGTCTTAGAGTCAATATGGTGAATTATTTTGAGACGGAGGGAGTATCGCGTACACTATTTTTTCGTTTGCTGAAATATAGGCCGAGCGATTCGGCTGATTTAATAGTATTCTGTGTGAGAGAGAATAAGCTGAAATAAGCCGAAAAAAAAAAGGAGCCTGTAGGGAGTAGTAGGCGTCCTTGCGTGTTGTCGTCTTCCCGTCGGTGCCTCGCCGTTCGAGCACACCGTCTGCGGTGCGATATGGCACCGCAAATCGGGAGCACGGCCTGCACCAAGGATTGGGCCGAACGACAATGGCGGGGCGTGGGCCCTATCCTATAGCGAGCCATACGCAAAGGATTCGCATGCAAGGCCGGACATGGGCCCTATCCTACAAATGAGGTGTGTAGGATTACGCAAAGGATTCGCATGCAAGGATTCGCATGTAAGGCCCTATACACGCCACCTCAGAGTTAAGGAGCCGTGGTGGTGGAAAAGGCTCGTGCTCTACAAGAACACAAAGTGCCGCCAACGACGAGGTATTTTGATGATGATTTTATATTCCCGAACCGTTTGACCAAAACATCCTTACTTTTATTGGGACTCGGGCCACGGCCGGCGGGCGTTCATTATTGCTTCGGGGGGTTGCGTGTGGCGGCGTCGCTTTCCCGCTTTGCGGTGCGGAAGGGCAAGAGGCCGGCTACTCTAGAGGGCAAGGAGGGCGAGCGAGGAAGATGAAGGGCAAGAGGCCGGCAACACCGCTTAGACGCCGATGGCGGCATGCCGCGGACGACGTGCTTTCGCCGCGGCTGCTGGAGGAACTGCCGGCAGTGATCCTCCGCCGCATCAAGCAGGGCAAGAAAAATCCAGATAATGTACATGCTTCTTCGACCGCTTCAACCGCAAGTTCAGGGCAAGACACCGATTACCGAGGAGGCGATCCAACTCGGTCGCCCCGCCGGATTCGCTTCGCTTGCGCCGCGCGATGCACAAAGCTCTCCCGAGCTCGCGCAGGTGCTTCTTCGAGGCCAACGTCCGGAGGCCATATGCTACGAGGGGGTGGTGAGGATGACGACGGGCGCCGGGATCCCAAGGGCCGGAGCTCCTCGTGAGCCGCCATGCCGCTGGACTTCGGCGCGCTTACTTGGCGATGCCGCTTGACCGCCGAACCCCACGGACCCTGAAAGCCGGGCGCCGCCCATGGAATCAGCAGCGCCCGTAGCCCGACGGGCCGGTGGGCGAACCATAATCCGCGAAAGCGCGCTATTGGGCCCAAGAGGACCTCATCGGGTTGCGCCACCGCAACCCAACCTTGGTTGATCCCGACGGTACGGAGCGGTAGCGTCGTCGTTGATCCCCACGCCCGTGCATGGCCGGAAGGATGCAAGCGCCGTGCGCCACCGCTACCGTGGCGGAGGAACCGCCATCCCAGACCTGCGGCGCTTCGGTGCCGCGACGATCTTGAGTTAAAATAATCCGGTTTCGGCCGTTGGAATTGGATGTCGCGGCCGATGCACGCCTTCAGCAGATGTGTCCGTCCCCAAAACTAGCTACATTTATTTAGTTTTTATTTGTGTCCGAGATGAGTTAGAATATCACTACTCCCTCCGTCTCATGGAGTTTGTCGTTTTTAACTTTGAACCTCATGTTTGACCATCCGTCTCATGGAGTTTGTCCCTTTTACCATTCTCTTTTTTATTATTTTTTACTTTAATCTATACTACCAACTATCATCGAGTGGGGCCAACTATAATTTTATTGAAATATATCCATATGAGGTCTTGTTTTGCAGGATTTATTAAAAGGAATTCAATGTGTAATCAGAATTTAATTTGATTTTTTTGGTTTGTGAGTTATAACATTTTTTAGTTAGTTCAAAACAAAGAGGGTCTCGCCAATTGGATATCATGGTAAGGTTGCTGAAAGTGTATGGGGATTAAGTATATGATCATACTAGACTATCTAGCAGGGTAGGTGGATACGTAGAGTATGTGGATATACTTTGTTTATATACAAACAATAGTGATATGTTTGTATATATGAAAAAATATGGGTTCCTTCAAAAAAAAATTAAGTAGTAAAATCTAGATCTGCGTTAATATGAGTATCTAAACATACTCAAACTGATAAACAAGTATGAACACATGTGCAACATGGTTTATTGAGGTGGGAGTAACTACTCCTGGGAGTACGAAAAACAATAAACGCTTGATTCGAATAGGTCTACCCTTTGAAACCATACATATGACCAAAGAAACCAAAAAATAAAAACTAGTAATAGTCACATCGGTGACAAACAATAACCATCAAATGGTACACTACACGCTAAAGACATGCATATGACTATCATTCATCTTATGCATGCATGCAGATGAACACTTATGAGTTATGATAAGAAATCAAACCGCATCAACATTGAAGCATATAGGCAAACATAATATTTACAATATTCCATAAAGGTAGATTAGGACATTATATAATATATATATAATATATATATAATATATATATAATATATAAAGAAAGAGACGAACACCAACATATACTTTGTACACCCAAGCAAATGCATGCCACGTAACACCGGTTCATCGTTCACACAATCTAAATAAGTCATATTCTCCTCCTTGATGCTTCTTCGAGGGGCGGGGAAAAGTTGTCCTCGTTGAACTCCACAACCGGGCGCTTACCATTATTGTCCGCCGTGGTAGATCTTGAAGGAGTGGAGACAGTTTTGTGTCCTTTCGCCGGTAACCAACACTCCAAGTGCAGTGAAATACTATAAAATAGGTGCCCCGGGTCCATCATGTATGCGTGTCTAACCCCCGTCCGCCTTGTCTTCACTACTAGTTCACTCCTCTCCACTCTCGCTTTCCACTCCTCATTATTATCCCCACAGCGCGCCGCACCGCTGCCCCTCCTCCTCGCCCTCGCCCCCAAGGCGATGAAGGAGAAGAAGCGGCGATGGCGGCGGATGCCGTGGACGGCGTGCTTGCTATTGCAGCTGCCGGAGGACACTGCTTTCGGCGAGGAGATCCTCCAGGCGCTACCTCCAGCGAAAGGAACAAGTTGCCGATGCAATGTACATGGAGCTTCGTCGCGTCTGCGGCAAGTTCGGCGATACACCACCGACACCAAGGAGGCGTCCGGCTCGTGTCGCCGCTCCGCCCGGTCGCTCGGCTGCTTGCTGCCCCTGCCGAAACAAAGAGTTCCCCTAGGAGCTCCGCAGCGGCGCTTCCTCAAGGCCGAGCATCCGGAGGCCATATGCTCTGAGGGGATGGTGAAGATGACAGCGCCGTGGGATCCCAAGGGGCCGGAGCTCCTCGGGAGAGCCGCCGATCTTTGGGACTCCGGCGCGGCTTACTTCTTGGCGATCTTTGTTGTGCGGTCGGAACCCGCGGACCTAGAAGCGCCCCTCTGCCGCTGCATGGAATCAGCGGCGGCCCGCAACCCGACGGCCGGCGGCGAACCATCTCCCGCTGAAAGCCCGTATTTTGGCCCAGCGGACCTCACCGCGGTTGTATGCCTCAACCCAACCTTGATTCGTGTCCCTACCGCTTCAATGGTGTAGAGCTGCGCTGCGTCGGCGACTCCCACGCCCTGTATGCGGCCGGAAGAATGCATGACCCACGAGGGCGAGGAGCGGCGTCGTCCCGTACTACTCCCTTCGGTGCCGCCTCCGTTTTGAGTTCATACTCTTGCCGCTCAAATTGAGCGACTTAGCGGCATACGCCTTCTTGAGGATGTGCAAGATGTCCCTAAACTAGTTTTATTTGGTTTTCGTTGTCATATTGTTGTGTAAACGTCGGTTACGCTTTAATTTGCAACATGTGTTTGTTTCCCGTGTTGAGTTGTAATATAATTATTAGAAATTTAAATGAGAGCTCGCCAAGGGTTAGCGATGAGATGCTCGCCAAATGACCATGGCGGCACGGCAGAGTTGCGCTCCCGGCAATGTCATCTCCTCGAGGGAACTATTAAAGTTTTGGTTGTGTGCATGCCATCTCCCGACATTAATGATGTTGTTAGTCTTACGAAATGTTTCCCGCCCTCCAAAAGCTCTATGTGAAGGTAACTAACATTTGGATCAAAAAATTTATATGTACCTTACATTCCACATTTAGTTTCTAGCTTATATTGCTTGAAGAGATTTTTTAACACGCTCAAATGTAGGTGATATTTCTTGAGATTTATGAATTGAATTTGTTTATGTGTAATCCGAATTATGTAATAGAATGAAAGTTCATTTAGTCAAATTGTGCAATCGTTGTCACTACGTTTTTCGTGTTTTCGACTCCGGACATTTTTTTGTTTGTTTCATTTGCGGTATCTTTGAAGGCCGAGGTCAAAAGGGTGAAGCATCTGAAAAAATTTCGGGTCGAAATTTCCGTAATTTCAGAAATATCGCGTCTACCGTGTAACATCCCGGATGTTAATATACAATTAAAATATTAATCATGCATCATAAGCATCGTAAAGCATGCATGTTTGGATAACCTCCTATGCATTAAGTAAAATAAGTTTATTTAATTAGCAATTGTTTGAGCTTAGGGGTTAGAGTGATTTTATGTTGATCACATGTTCTTGCTCCTAGGTATATGATTGGAATTGAAGTTTGAATAATGAATTGTTTGATATTTCATGTGAAAACCCTAGCTTTCCAAAACCCTAGTTTAACCCCTTTTGAATTACTCCAAATTTAGGCAAAATTTGGGAAAACTTCCAACATCAACCTTGTAGATCTTTTTTGAGATGAACAAAGTTGGTGTTTTGAGTTTTTCAAGTTTAGTTTAAATTTTTGAAGTAATTTCAAATCCCAATTTGAATTTCAAATCGACTTTTCAAGAAGTCCATCCTAGAGGCCGAATTTGAAGTTGCTTCGTAATGAATTTTGTAGATCTCGAAAAGTTATGCAAAAGTCATTTTTGGAGATTTTTGAGTGCGCTTCAAGTTTTGAAAGTAATTTGCAAATTTCGGTTAGGGTTTGAGAAATAGAAAGAAGGGGGAAAGAACAGGGGGCTACAGTGCCGCGAAAGCGAGGGGGTGCATCGCCGCCGCCGATGGTCTTCTCGCCGTTTCGACGGCCCGACGCGCGTGCCACCTCCAGCTTCGGCGTGTCGACAAGCTGCGCTGCGTGTCCTCGCCCGTTCCAACTCTATCCAAGCGGCCGAGGAGGTCCGACGACGTCGTGTTCAACTTGAAGATCGCCCGACACCGTCCGACCACCGCCTCTGCCTCCTTTAAATTGGCGACCCTCGCCTCACCTCTCTCCCTTCCTTCTTAGTCGAAGCCTCGCACCACTCTTGCGTATTAACGATTGCCCAAAACCATAGTCTTTCATCGCCGAGTAACCCACCCGACGCCATCTTCTTCGTGGCCGGCGGAGCGCCGCGCCAAGTCACCTCACCGCCGCCACGCCACACCGCTAAGTTTTGAGCCCAACCATCTTATGATATAGCTTAGCCTCATCGCACCGATGCTCGTGCTCTCGATGGTTTTCCGCGGCCGTGCACTGTGCGTCGGAACGCCGACCATGCCGTCGGAGCCCGTCGCCGTTTGCCGCGGTCATCGCCGTCGCCACCTCCGCTTTGCCACGACTTCATCCAAATACGAGCACCAAGGTCGTGGTGAGCTCCTGCACGCCTCGTGTCATTAGTTTTTACTTTCACACGCGTCGGATAGCCGAACACCGTTGCCGACGGCAAGTCTCGCTCCGCCGTCCGCCCCGCTGCTGCGGGTCGCGCTGCGGCTAGCGATGCTTTGGCATCGATTAAGTTAGGGGAAATGGTCGACTAGGTGTCTTTGCTTTGCGTTGCCGCAGCTCGCCGTCGCCGGAAGAGCTTTCGGTGAGCTCCGCCGCCGCGCATCCGCGCCGCCCGTGCCGCCATGTCCGCCGGCAAGGGGTGTCTCCATGTCCTAGGGTTAGGGTTTCGGTGTCGGTGTGTGCGGCGAGGTCATGTTGAGTCTTCGGGAACCGCCTGGCGTGGTGGAAACCTCGCCGTAGGCAAGAAACCCCGGCCGGTCGGCGCCCGGTCGCCGCCGTGGTCAACATAGGAGTAGCCAGGGGGCCTATGAAAAGCGTGAATAGGAAAACATTCAGGTCCGTTTGCAAACTACGTGACTCGCTTGAATAGTGCTTCGTAGATTTGTAAATTTCAAAGAGAACGAGGACCTTTTTGCAAAAGCGCCCGGGGCAACACACAGGCAGGCGCTGGCGGGCCGGCCTGCCTTATTTGGGCGCGCCGCGCGTCTTGCGTGAGCGCCGATGCGAGGGCGAGTTGGGCCGGATCCGCCCAATAGCCCAGTCTGATTCAAATTACGTTTTTGAATTTACGATTCTATGAATAGTCGCGTAAACTTTCAATTTTTGTAGGAATTTATCTAGAGCATGGAAAATTATGAAAATTTTTGTGTGTGCTGTTCAAGATGTCTAGAATGTAGGAAAATTTTCAAACTTGAGTTTTGACCTGTTTTGTCATATTCTAAAATTAGCAGCTTTTAATTCAAAAGTGAGTCTTTGGTGATTTTTATAAATTAATCTATATTTCCAAAATTCATGAATTTTTATTTTGAACTGTTTTATGATAGGACCTATCTGTAGAAAAAGTTTGGGGTCATTTTGAGATGCTTAAATTATTTTCTATTTTATGCTTTGTTTTATTTAAAGAAAGTAAGTGTTATTTAGTGAAATAATTTAGGGTTGTTTTTGTGAGTTAGAATCATACATGAATAAGATGGTCCTTGAGAACTCCTTAGGCAATAGTGATGATATCTTGTAGAGTAGTTCAACAAGTTGGTTTTGTTAGGTTGCAACTTTATCGTGAAGGAAAGTTGTACTCAAGTTGTTTATCGTTTCATGCATTCATCGAGCATCATGTTTACCTTTCCATCATGCTAAAGCATGCATCATCATCTACGTGTAGAGTTTACGAGAGTGAGTCGGACCGCGTTGATGAAGCTTTGGAGAAGGTGTTGATTTGGTTCGCGATGATCAAGCTTCGGAAGTCGACAGGACAATGTCAAGTTTGACTCGGGTGATCCGACTCTCGGAATCCGGCTTCCTCCTTGCAACACGTGCAAGCCCCGCATAAACCTTTCTATGTTTTGAAAATATTTATTTCACCTTAAGTCTAGTGAAATGTGCATTAAGTTAGTAGGAGTTGGTTGATACCGTTCTTTGCATGACTACCTTGATCTACGCTTATACCGGATGTTGTTATCCCACTAGTATGTGTAGGTCGATCTCTTATGCTTAGTAATGCTTAGACTTCGGTAGAAGTCGAGTGATGGTTCATCATTCGCGAGATATAGGTTTACCTTTGTTCCTCCACCCTGATGGTGGTTAATGAGGTATAGTGTTCAATATGAGACCGGGCGGGACGTAAATTGATAAGCCGGCAGGATTTCATAGGCCGTGCTTGTCCCGCTGCAGGTCGATTAAGGACCGGCCCGTTGATTGGCCGTAAAGATCGGAACTTTTGAACCCAAGTTGCGCCCGAGGCCTTCGGGCGAGGGCACGGCTGCCTGGCTGTCACCCTAGGTCGGTCCGAAACTAACTAGTCACATGCCCCAATGAATGGGAAAAGGGTAAGCCTCGATCTCGGGGGTGTGCCAAATCGAACGCATAACCGCCTTTGGGAGGAGAGATGGCGGGAGTACAAGATACCCTCGATTGGGTTAAAGTCCCGTGTTGGAGGTGTATCAGATTCTCGGGTGGCGTGGGGCGCGGTCCCGTTTTGGACAAACCGGAGATGGTTGATATATGCAAGCTTAAGTGCTACATATGTGTTGACGGTCACCAACGACAAATTAATTACCAGTCAACACAACACCAAAACAACCTAGAAATAGGAATTTCAACTAACATATTCCAAAGTTTTGGTGTTTATTTGGACTTGCGGTACAAACTCATGGATGATCACTTTGGGCCAAAAAGACAAAGAAAAGAAATAAAATCAACAAATAGAAAAAGGCCCAAAAGAGCAAATGGCAAGCCCAAACAGAAATCGCAACAAAACGTCGAAACCAACCGCGGGCCCAGTCTACCTTACAACTTTTCGAGCAAAGGAAGCCCGCCGCCGCCGCCCGGCCGGGCGGCCCCCGGGCAGGTGCGCGCCAAGACCACCACAATGCGGCCGCACCGCCGAGGCGGCTCGAGCCCAGCCGGGGGGCGGTTTGTTACCTTCCAAAACTGGTGAAACCGACGTGGGATGGTCGGTTTGGCGCACATGGAAGGTTTTCCTAGGTCGGTTTGGGTGTTTTTTAGCACTTAGGTCCCTCTCCCTTGTGTATAAATAGACCCCCTCTCTCCCCTCTCATCAAGCAATAAAAATTCAAAGGAGAGAACCAGTCCACTTGTGCAAGAAAGTAGAATTAGATCTTCTTCTTCTTCTACTTCTTCTATTCTATCTTCTAATTCTAGAGAGTGAGAGAGGGAAAGGCTAGAAAGAAGCTTGGTTCTTTCTACGGAGTTGCTTGTTCACCCCTGGTGTTCCGCGGTTCCTAGGAGGACGGAGTCTTGCCGGACTTGTCTGTATTTTCCGCCCGGCTTGTACCTCTCGCAAGCTACTTACGCTTTGGTAAGCGCCTTGTGATTATCTTGCAGCTATTTAATTTCCATCGTATATTTCTCACCGTTGTAGACTTGCGGGATTGGTAGATCGTTTTACGTTAGTTCTTGGTGGAGGAACTCTTTGACCGGGGAACCTTGGCCAACATCAAGAACTGTGACCCAATAGTGCAAACGTGGTGTTTGGACTAACGTTCACCTACCTTTTGTGGCACATCCCACGGTTGAGGGGTAGGCGGCTTGGTCGTGACAAGCCTTGTCCGTCCCCTTGAAATCCCCCACGTTCGGGTGTGGCGCGGTGCTAATTGCGGACTCTACCCATTTGGGAGCGGGCGGTGCCCGAAGTGAGTAGACAAATGACTATAGGAATCACTTTGCACGGAAAACTTAGCCTATAGATACCTCGCTACTCTTAGAAAACAAACCCTTGCCTTAGGTTGACATAGACCGGAAAAAGCCCCAAGCTTAGCGACCGTCCCTCTGTGAAAAATACGATACCCCGCTTACCACCGGTGAAGTGCTACAACGGTATTTCCGTGCGCTTGCGGATTTCTCTGTGGTGCGTAAGAAACACCAACAAGCATTTCTCGGGCGCCGTTGCGGGGGACGGTTGTCGTAGTTATATATCGAGCCGAGTCAACCTCACGTGGATCGGTAGTATCCTTTAAACAAAATTACCAAAAGAGTTCCCATTACCCATGGAGCAACCCACTATTCAAATCCCGTGCGCTCCCAAGGGCGAGCTCGTAGAACCACGCCAATCTGCGAAGCCAATCACGACTTCCGAATATGAGCTCCGCCCGGGCTTTATAGCCATGGTTCGGGCCCGAGCCTTTTCGGGCTCGAATATGAAACCCCTATCATCACTTACGGAGTTTGAGCAGCTCTGTGGTGCCCGACAATTGCGGGCATGACACATGACACGTTGAGGTGGAAGTTGTTTCCGTTCTCTCTTCTTGAGAGGGCGACTCAATGGTACGCCCATAACGTAGGGTTGGTAAACGGAGAATGGGAAGAACTGCGAAGCAGATTCTGTGTAGCGTTCTACCCGATATCCAGAATCGCGGCCCTGCGACAAGAGATTGCAAGCCCATAAACATGTCATATGTCATCACTAGATCAAACAAGCATAAAGAGCAATAGTGATAGCATACATACATTGAAATCCTTTTATTTTCCATGAATGCTTCCTAAGGCACAAGTTATATGTCTATATGTTCTAACAAGTCCTTAGTTATCATGAATGCCATGCCAAACAATTTTACCTTGGCTTTTTTTTGATGAAGAGGCATGTCATGATAGTGGGGTGTATTCAACTCATGTTGGAGAAGTCAAGGATGTTCAACTCATTTCTTAGCTTGCAAAACCTCTTCTCATCTAGTGGCTTTGTAAAGATATCGGCCAATTGATCTTCGGTGCCAATAGGTTGGATAGCAATGTCACCCTTTTGTTGATGATCTCTAATGAAGTGATGCCTAATGTCAATGTGCTAGGTTCTTGTATGTTGAACCGGGTTTTGTGTCATCTTGCAAGCACTTTCATTGTCACAATACAAAGGCACATTATGGAAATCAAATCCATAATCCTTCAAAGTTGATCTCATCCATAGCAATTGTGCACAACAACTACCAGCACTTATGTATTCGGCCTCGGCGGTTGAAAGTGTCACACCGGTTTGCTTCTTTGAGGACCAAGATACTAGAGATGTTCCAAGAAATTGACAAGTGCCACTTGTGCTTCTTCTATCCACCTTGCATCCCCCATAGTCGGTCCGAATATCCAATAAGCTCAAAGTTTGACCCCTTGGGATACCATAGCCCAACATTTTGTGTGTGCTTCAAGTACCTCAATATCCTTTTTGATGCGGTGAGATGACTCTCTCTAGGTGAGGATTGAAATCTTGCACACTTGCCAACACTAAACATCACATCGGGCCTAGAAGCGGTCACATAGAGTAAGCTTCCAATCAATGACCTATAGTACCTTTGATCAACCATATTCCCACTTTCATCATTGTCCAATGATCCATTGGTACCCATTGGTGTGTTGATGCCCTTGGCATCTTGCAATCCAAACCTCTTGACCATGTCTCTAATGTATTTCCCTTGACTAATAAAGGTCCCATTCTTCATTTGCTTGATTTGAAGACCAAGGAAATATGTGAGCTCTCCAAGCATAGACATCTCAAATTCTTTTGCCATCATCTTGGCAAACTCTTCACAATACTCTTGATTTGTTGATCCAAAGATGATATCATCAATATATATTTGCATGACAAACAAATCCTTCCCAATCTTCTTGGTGAAGAGAGTAGTGTCAACTTTGCCTATCTTGAAGCCTTTCTTGAGTAAGAAGTCTCTCAACCTCTCATACCATGCTCTAGGTGCTTGCTTCAACCCATACAATGCCTTGTTCAACTTGTACACATGGTTGGGATGATGGTAATCTTCAAAACCGGGTGGTTGCTCAACATACACTAACTCATTGATGAAGCCATTGAGAAAAGCACTCTTGACATCCATTTGATAGAGCTTGATGTTGTGTGCATATGCATAGGCCAATAGAATTCTAATTGCCTCTAGTCTTGCAACCGGAGCATATGTTTCACCAAAGTCAAGACCCTCAACTTGAGTGTAACCTTGTGCAACTAGTCTTGCTTTGTTTCTCACAACAATGCCATCTTCATCTTGCTTCTTCTTGAAAACCCATTTGGTTCCAATGACATTGTAGTCCTTTGGTCTCTACCAATTCCCAAACCTTATTTCTATCAAAGTTGTTGTTGAGCTCCTCTTGCATTGCAATGACCCATTCTTCATCCTTCAAGGCATCATCAACCTTTTTCGGGCTCTTCTTGTGACACAAAAAAGCAAAGTGTTCACAAAATGCCGCTAGCCTTCCTCTAGTTTGCACTCCACTTGCAATGTCACCGATAATTTGATCAATTGGGTGATCTCTAGCTATGCTTGAGCTTTGGAGTATTGGAACTTGATTGCTTGAGCTTGGTTGATCACTTGTTGTTGCTTGAGATGATGTACTAGCTTGTTGTTGATCTTGAACTTGAGCACCACTAGCTTGAGTTATTTGCACTTCATCTTTGTCATCATTCACTTGAGTTGGCCTAATATCACCAATGTCCATACTCCTCATGGCATTTACCAATTGAGTTCCACTAACATCATTAAGGTTTTCGTCTTCATCTTGGGACCCATTGGTTTCATCAAATTCAACATCATGGACTTCTTCCAATATGCCACTTGAGTTGTTCCATACTCTATATGCTTTGCTTGTGGTGGAATAACCAAGTAGGAACCCCTCATCACACCTCTTGTCAAACTTGCCAAGTCTTGCACCCTTCTTCAATATGTAGCATTTGCACCCAAATACTCTAAAGTATGCAATGGTTGGCTTTCTTCCATTCAATAGCTCATAAGGTGTCTTGTTCATCATGGGATGACAATACAATCTATTGATGTAGTGGCATGCGGTGTTGATTGCTTTGGCCCAAAATGATTGACTCACATTGTATTCACTAAGCATTGATCTTGCCATCTCAATTAGAGTCCTATTCTTCCTTTCAACTAGGCCATTGGATTGTGGTGTGTACTTGGCCGAAAAGTTGATGCATGATTCCATAATCATCACATAGCTCATCAACTCTTGTGTTCTTGAACTCACTTCCATTGTCACTTCTCACTTTCTTCACTATGATATCAAATTCATTGTGCACTCTCTTGAGAAATGTCTTGAATAATGAATACACATCACTCTTGTCATTGAGAAAGAACACCCAAGTGAATCTTGTATAGTCATCCACAATCACAAATCCATACTTGTTGCCACCAATGCTTGTGTATGCGATTGGGCCAAACAAGTCAATATGGATCAAGTCAAATGCTTTGCAAGTACTCATGAAGCTCTTCTTTGGATGGGTATTGGCAACTTGCTTGCCGGCTTGACATGCACTACATAGCTTGTCCTTG
The DNA here is from genome assembly GCA_015847255.1 of Hyparrhenia diplandra. Classification (NCBI taxonomy): domain Eukaryota; kingdom Viridiplantae; phylum Streptophyta; class Magnoliopsida; order Poales; family Poaceae; genus Hyparrhenia; species Hyparrhenia diplandra. The sequence goes on along the minus strand of JADLZK010004674.1, from coordinate 146,756 downwards.
TCAAAGTGAACATCCTTCAAGCCTCTTACTAGATCATGTGTCACTAACTTGTTGAGTTGCTTCATGCCAACATGACCAAGTTGCAAACACTTTCATTGTCACAATACAAAGGCACATTATGAAAATCAAATCCATAATCCTTCAAAGTTGATCTCATCCATAGCAATTGTGCACAACAACTACCAGCACTTATGTATTCGGCCTCGGCGGTTGAAAGTGTCACACCGGTTTGCTTCTTTGAGGACCAAGATACTAGAGATCTTCCAAGGAATTGACAAGTGCCACTTGTGCTTCTTCTATCCACCTTGCATCCCCCCATAGTCGGAGCCCGAATATCCAATAAGCTCAAAGTTTGACCCCTTGGAATACCATAGCCCAACATTTTGTGTGTGCTTCAAGTACCTCAATATCCTTTTTTTGATGCGGTGAGATGACTCTCTCTAGGTGAGGATTGAAATCTTGCACACTTGCCAACACTAAACATCACATAGGGCCTAGAAGCAGTCACATAGAGTAAGCTTCCAATCAATGACCTATAGTACCTTTGATCAACCATATTCCCACTTTCATCATTGTCCAATGATCCATTGGTACCCATTAGTGTGTTGATGCCCTTGGCATCTTGCAATCCAAACCTCTTGACCATGTCTCTAATGTATTTCCCTTGACTAATAAAGGTCCCATTCGTCATTTGCTTGATTTGAAGACCAAGGAAATATGTGAGCTCTCCAAGCATAGACATCTTAAATTCTTTTGCCATCATCTTGGCAAACTCTTCACAATACTCTTGATTTGATGATCCAAAGATGATATCATCAACATATATTTGCATGACAAACAAATCCTTCCCAATCTTCTTGGTGAAGAGAGTAGTGTCAACTTTGCCCATCTTGAAGCCTTTCTTGAGTAAGAAGTCTCTCAACCTCTCATACCATGCTCTAGGTGCTTGTTTCAACCCATACAATGCCTTGTTCAACTTGTACACATGGTTGGGATGATGGTAATCTTCAAAACCGGTGGTTGCTCAACATACACTAACTCATTGATGAAGCCATTGAGAAAAGCACTCTTGACATCCATTTGATAGAGCTTGATGTTGTGTGCACATGCATAGGCCAATAGAATTCTAATTGCCTCTAGTCTTGCAATCTCAGATGTGTGTAGAGTCGTAGGGATCCTCAAATTCAGATGTGTGTGTGTTATATTGATGCTACTGTGTAAGCATATTGATTGAGTCGTAGGGATCCTCAAATTCAGATGTCTTGCATGCTATCGATCCTTTTAATGGCTAACATACATATGCATGCTACTGTGTAAGCATATTGATTGATGATGCAAAAGCTGCTACATATATACAATTACAACACTTCTAGCTTGCATACAGTGATGACATCTCATTAGTTTGATTTAGGGAAAATTAAAAATGGTTGACAGTTCTTTGGCTAACTGTTTAGCTATATGTGGATGTGTACACTTTGGAGCTTTATTTGCTAGCAATGAACCGGAGCTTTGGCTCCAAGGCGCTACTGTTTGTTTTGCATCACATAGAAAGAGACGCTTTTCGCTACATAATCCACATGTAACTTATTGCCTAGGCACTTCTCCTTGGGGTTTTTAATCTGGTACTTTTATTGCTATATGAATGAATATGAATTTCAAACAATTAGTGGCCTTATGCTAATTCATTACAGCAGAATAATTTGGTCCATGCTCCACTTGAAAACTTTGAGAGTGACACGATAATTTGGTGCCCTATGCTAATTCATGACTTTTTAATTTGTTACTAGTACAATGGCTGGTGATAGAGCTCGTGCTTCTCTAGTGCTAAAGGCAAGAGTGTGGCTTCGTGCAAAGGGCATTGTGGTTGACCTGGTTGATGACACCGGTAGTAGAGGTGACACCGCTCGGCCATAAGAGCAAGGCAATGACAAATGTACAACCAACCTCCTCCCCTCTTCGTCCAAGATCGAAAAAGGATGAAGAAAGTCTCTGTTAAGAACTTGTACTAGTGAAGAGGTGAGGTGCGTTTCTTCCACTTCTAGCATGCAATTGACTAACTATGGTAGCTGAAATGTCGACTTGGCCTTTTTTAGTGTATGAATTCTAACATATTGTTTGCTAAAATGCAAAGATTTGACATGAATGTACCGTGCGATATGGACTCATTTTGCCATGTGCAACTTGTTGTATTTTGGATTGTGCAATGATATTATGTAATATTTGGCACTATCAGTAGAATTTGTAATATCTAGGACCGTACTATCCTAGTTTTATGCATGTTTGGAACCGTGGACCTCTACCGATTCTCGCTATGTTGTGGACTAGTGATGTTTTAGACTATCTTTTTTGTAATATTTGGGACTTGAATTATGTTGTGGACTAGTGCACCTATATTATTTGAAGTTTTGTGTCTTTGAAGGTGCTATTCTTGCTCAGTCACATTGAGTTGGTACTTTTGTGCAATTACATTTGTTTTTTTATCTAAAATGGTATAGAATAGATGTACATGATTTTTTGAACAAAATAAATATTTTTTATAAATTTGGTCTAGAAGTTTTTTTGTATCGCCGATAAATTTCCGATATATCCGATATTCCCGATTATCGGTGACCGCCGAGATTTTAAAAATACCGATACGAAAAACATATATCTTGATTGTCTTCAAAGCCACCTTAAGAAACTGGTACTTTGTTAGATTACAAGGGCAGGAAGAGAGATGGAATTTGTCAACTTCTTTATTACAAACGCCAAAAGTTCGGAGAAAATAGAATTTCGGACGTATGCCAAATGCGATTTTGAATATGTGGATGCACAAATAGCTTAAACCAAACTAATGTTCAAAGACTTCCAAGGACATAAAAGCAACATTTTTTGTCTTGTGTCGGTCTCTACCTTGACCTTGTGCACATCGGGGATATGCATGATAGGAGTACTTGCTTTGTGTGACCGAGCATTAAATTTTGATTACACCATTAAATTTGTTTCAATTAATTCTTCAAAACAAGATATCACATGGATATATTTAGATAAAATTACAAGCGGGCCCAAACGATGGTAGTTGGGATAGAGTAGGACAAACTTTTTTTTCAGGGCCAATTTCTAATTCTCCCATAGTCCTATTACTCCAAACAATGTTTAAAATTTCGAAATAGCACACAAGTTACGATCGCCCTTTTTACATTAACCGTGGGACTATGGTGTCTCGCATCGAACACTCTACAGTTGCCACCTCGGATTCCTTTATAGTGCTACTATGGGCAGTTTTCTCTCGCCTCTCTCACTCTCTCGTCTCTTCCTTGTTCCTTCTCCCATACTACACCTACTGTACTAGTACTCTTCTCACCTCTTCTCAGTCCTGACTTTCCAAACTCATCTCAAGCAAACAAGAGTAGAGAGCGGTCCGACACAGGGGACTGCCTCGCCTTCGTCTCCATCCTAGGCAGGTGCACCTCTTTATCACATCCATGCAGCTAGATATGGTTTTTCATGTGGTTCTAGAAACAGCAAATCTGAAGTTTTTTTTTTTTTTTTTTGGTGGTTGCAGATCCGGGTCCGTCATGAAGCATATCTTCTTTTCTTTTTGGTGGTTGCAGACTGGGGTCCGTCGGCGGAAGCATATCTTCTTGGGTAAGCACCGAAATCTAGATTGTAAAGTGCATTATCCTTCCTTTTTTTGAAGGGTTTTTTTTGAATGGTTTGCTATCTACTCCCTCCGTCCCACTGAGTTTGTCACCCTAGATTCCGTGCCATCTTATTCGATGTTTCGTCTTATTCAAATTTTTTGCACAAATATAATTTATTTTGTTACGATTTATTTTATCAACGAAGATACTTGAATATTGATTAATTTATTTTATAATTTGCATAAATATTTTCAATAAGATGGTCAAACATGAAGTTCAAAAGTCAAAACGACGAAGTCCATGGGACGGAGGGAGTAGCTTGTACAACATTGCTCAATAATTTTGTCATCTTAAAATCCTTTTTTTCTCGATGATTGATTCTAGGTACAAACCCAAAGACCCACGCTGGAGATTATAAAAGGATGAGGAGTCCCAAGAAGCACAAGAGGATCTAGCGCGTTCTTTGAAGGCACATCTTCTTGCGTAAACGCCGAATCTAATCCCAAAGCGCATTTCATTTTCCACTAACTAAACCAATCCCAGGATCTACAAACTTCCCACTCTAGCAAACTTGCATCGAGCCCTTAGAGTGAAACTAAATTATATTTCCACCCTTCCTTTACCTCTTCTCGTCGGTTCTGTTCCCATGTGTACGACCGATGGGCCGCCCAAGAACTACCTCTTCTCGTTGGAGCCAAGTTTTTTTCGCTTTGCAAAAATCCAAGGATGGCAAACTAGTTTAGCAAACTCTTGGATATGCTTGTCATTTTAAATTGTACACATGAAGCTGCTAGGAAGTAATGGTTTAGCAGCTCCCCATAGTCATATCTTATTGGCTACTCTATTTTTTTTCGAGAGAAAAAATCGGGCGAAAACCCGAGGAGGAAAAACTCATCCTCGTCGGTGGAGATGCCACCCTTATTGTCTTTTGAGTTGCCGCTTCATCTCTTCCAATATAATTGCAAACATAGACCTTTTTTCTTTTTTACCTTCATCTTCAGTTTGTATACAATTCCCTCGTGCACCTTATCATAAATTCCATCATCATGGCCTTCTTCATCCACACTCATTCAAAGATCATCATTGATACTAGTCTGGTTCATCAGCAAGGCCCTCATTTTCATATAGTATAACCTCCAATGGTTCCCCATGATGTATCCACCTAGTGTAAGTGCTAGCCATTCCATTAATATACAAGTGTAAGTGATTACTTTGGTTGTGTGAACGCTAGTGTTGTCAATGCATTCTCGCCTGCCCTGATTGAGCTTTATTATGATGGGCATGAAGCAAGGTGGAATGGAAGGGCCATTCGAAGTTTTTATTTTTTATTTGAGCCCTACTCGGCAGTTCTATTATTCCACACTTGGTTTGAAAGCTAATAATGTTGTATATCAGTAGGATGATGTGCTGTATATCTCCTAAAGTTCTGGAGAAAATAGAATTTTGGACAGAGCATGCCAAATCCGATTCTGAATATGTGGATGAACAAAGAAGTTTAAATCAAAACTAGAGGCCGTGGGCTTCCAAGGACATAAAAGTAACATTTTTGCCTTGTGGCGGGCTCTACCTTGACATTGTGCACATCAGGGATATGCATGATAGGAGTATTGTTGATCTTTATGAGCATGCGTTGTGTGTGACCGAGCATTACGACCAACATTTTTTGTAAACTCTTTGTGTCATATTTTGTACATTGTCCAGAGTTTACAATGGATGGAACTTCTACTCATGAACGTCTAGCTTGTCATCTTTTTTTTTTATCATATTTTAAAAATTGAGATGCCGACTTCATAAGACTAATGACAGAGCTTGTTTGTTTATCAGGCACTCGCCGCACGGTTGATAGTGCGCTTTTATAGTTTATTGAAACTTTGCCGTCGAGGATGACCGCTTGTGGTTTGGAACTGATTTCTTTGTGTACACATCTCAGAGCGATTACTTTGGTTGTGTGAAGGCTAGTGTTGTCAATGCATTCTCGCGGTTCCGATTGAGCTTTATCATGGCAATGAAGCAAGACCGGAATGGAAGGGTCATTCGAAGGTTTTTTTTTGTGTTTCCCCACACTTTCGAGGACAAGCACCGCAAAACAGAGGCTACCTATGCTGAATTTGCGCGGATGCTTGTGGATTGGATTACAATGAAATGAAGCAAGGCGTAAAGCCTCGCCTTTGTGAGTTTCAGTATGATTAGGAACAGATTTTGTTGGGCTATCCTCCCACATGGAGGATGAATTTGGAGCCCAACAAAGCAGCCCAAACCAAATCGCGCCCGGTGCTTGTGCACTCGTTGATCTCGGTTGATTCAACGGTTGAGATTGCTTCTTAGGAAGCATGTATGGGGTAAGGAAAAACCCTAGCCTCCATTCAACTGAGAAACTATGCCGCCTCCGGATGCCGCGGACGACGTGCTTCCCGTTGCCGCCGGAGGACTTGCTCGAGCGTAAGATCCTCCAAATACAAGCATCCAACAGAGGAACAACTTCCAACTTGGAGCCTCGTCGCATCCGCCGCAGGTTTCGGCAAGACACCTGACACCAAGGAGGCGATCCAAATACAGTGTACTATATAGCAGCGAGTGTAGCAAATCAATCATCAACAAGATATAGTCGCCATCCCCGTAAGTCGCGCCCTCCTCCCCGCCCCTCCCCCCCCCCGCCCTCGCGTGTGCCGCCACCACCGTGAGAGAGAGAGACGGTGTTGAAGTGTGTGGCAACGCATTATATATATGTCCGCAGTGTTATAAGTTATAACCTATGCAAAATGAAAACGCCCGGCTTCGTTGTACCACAAGAGAACGGGCCTAACATGCGTCCACCAAATTCGTGCCCAAAGGAAGGCCGACTTCCGCCGAGCGGCGGAGGCCCGCTCAAAACCGGATGCGTGCCTAGCAAACAAAGACCGACAACCGGGCGATAACACACGCCTCAGAATGACCACGCTGGCCGGTAGCGGTTATGACATGTACGTACACCGCTACACATCTCGCCCGAAACTATATGCGCTGCCGGTAGTGGCCGAGACATGTACGCACACCCGATAACACAACTCGCCTAAAACTATACGCCAAGGCCGGGTAGGAGCCGCGACATGTACGTACACCGCTAACACAACTCGCCTCAAAAATAAACGCTGGGCGTCGGTAGTGGTTGCGACATGTACGTACACCTCCTAACACAACTCGCCTCCAAAATAAACGCTGCGCCGGTAGTGGTTGCGACATGCGCGTATTACCCGATAACACAACTCGGCCAAAATAAACGCACGCCGGTAGTGGTTGGGACATGTACGCATACCTCCTAACACAACCCGGCCCGAAAATAAACGCTGCGACTTTAATTTACGTACGCTACGCACTTGCACTTGCTCAAGCGCGCCGGTATTCGCTGCACGCTGCCCGCACCGGGTGTCAAGCAACACGGACGGGTATCGACTACGCGAAGTCCGTGAATCCACGCCGCCCTCGTAATACCGTAACGGTACGCACAAAAGGCGCCGGGTGGTGTCTCCTGAAGCAAAAACGCGCCTGAATTAAGGGTTGCATCCATAGTCGATCGGTCTCGAAATGCGCCGTGATGAAACGCGCGGTTCGAGATACGCTTGAATTCTCAGAGACACTCGCTTTCAAAAAGCGCCCGCCACGAGTCGCCTGTGCTCCGGGCCCCAACGAAAACGCTGCCCGATTAAGAAAACAGACGCTACATGAACACGCCGCCTCGTAATGACCTCCTATTATCGACGCCGTATTGGTCCTGTGGGACCATCCGACGCCCTATTACATTGACGGTCGCCCGGCCCGCGCAAGAATGTCACAACACGACGCCGTTATTAGCGACGCCTCCGGGCTCATTGGCGGTTATTAGCCTTTTTTACATAGTGGAAGTCCCGCCGCTCCGATCTCTAGTGTTGAGTTGGGAAGGAGGCCAAGAAAAAAATGTCGCAAGAGAAGCACATCCGCTTGGGTAAGCATCAAAGTCTAGATTCTAAAGTGCATTATCCTTCCTTTCTTGAAGTGTTTTCTCGAATGGATCTAAAAAGTTTTTGTGTTTGTCTTGCATATCTTTGTGACTCATGCTACCTTCTACAACCACGAGATCTACGCTGGAGATTATCAAAGGATGAGGAGGACCGACGTGCACAAAAAAAAAAAAGTGAGCATATTGTTCTCCTCTAATCGACACCACAGCTCTAGGGCGTAGACTCAAAACTCTTGCTTGTTTCTTGAGTTGACTTTTGACGAGTGGGGCTCACGGGCCGTAGGACTATAATCTCCCATGTAGGTCTCGAGCCCCGGTCATGGCCATGGCTAGCGCTTAAGACCTCGCTACTGGAGATTATAATCCGCCGCAAGCTCCTCGAGGGTGTCGCCGTCCCCTACTCAAGTCCGACCCGAGACGCCCATATATGTCTTCGTAGCTTAGGTCTTGCTTCCTCTTTTTTGACAATGTTCGCTTGCTCTTGCTTCATCTTGTTTCACTTGTTATGTCTCACGGAATACTATTAAATCAGCCAAAATCAGGAGTTAGCAAAACAACCTCGTTTCTCCGTAATGTTGTTATATTATCAAAAAATTGTTCAAATTTGGAATGCTCGCTCTCCAAGAATCAGATCGAACCTCAGATTGCTAGTTTGTGCATTGTGGCTCAACAAACAAATTCAGCTTTGATAAGAGGCAAATTTTGGCCTTGTGTTGAAACAAATTTGTCATCGAACACTCGCCTCATTCTCTCTCTCTCGATCGAACAGGCATGTGAAATGACACCATACGTGACCCGCATAAAGACACCTACTCTACACGTGTTTCAGGCATGTCATGATTACGATTCTACGCACTGCGGCCGGAAAAAGGACTCTCAGAGTGCAAAAGTGTGCGGATGACACCGCGCGGCCCGCACCAAGGGTGGACGGAACGATGAGTTTTTATATTCCCAAAAAAAAGTTTTGACCAAAACCTTTTCCAACAAATACTACGGGGACCCGCTGCCAGCCAGAGGCAGAGCCGGCCGGCCATGGGCCCGTGGGCAACGTGAACGCTTCGTTCCTTCTCGCACAAGCGCCGGATTAGTACTACTCCCGGTGTAGACGAGGCCACCCGGCCCCCCATAATTTAAAAATACCTAAAAATATTATAACCGACAAACCAAAAATCTAAATTAAGTTCCGATTACGCCATTAAATTTGTTTCAATTAATTCTTCAAAACAAGATATCACATGGATATATTTAGATAAAATTACAAGTAGGCCCACACAAAGGATATAAAGTATATGTATGAATGCGGAGAAACCGGTGTTGTGTGGGCACTATGAGCAAGTTTTGAATTCCTAACAAATTTTTGTTTTGAGGCCGGATTCCCAAATTCAAAAAAAATGATGCCAGATTCCTAAGACAAACTTTTGTCGTAGGCTGAATTTACTCCAAACAAGTTATACAAACTTTTGCCAGGGCTAAATTAACCGTGGGACCATGGTGTCTGCATCAAACACTCTACAGTTGCCACCTCGGATTCCCTCATACAGTATGCTCCATATATAGTGCTATGGGCGCTTTTCTCTCGCAGCTCTCGTCTCTTCCTTCTCCCATACTACACCTATTACTAGTTACTTCTCACCTCTTCGTCCCGACTTTCCAAACTTATCTCAACCAAACAAGAGTAGAGAGCGGTCCGACACGGGGTCCGCCGCCGCCAGATTGCCGACGCCGGCCGCCCGTGGAAGTCTTGGGCTCTTGGTCGCTCTCGATCTCTCGGGTGTTTTGGGCGGAGGCCGAAAAAAATGTCGCAAGAGAAGCACATCTTCTTGGGTAAGCACCGAAATCTAGATTGTAAAGTGCATTATCCTTCCTTTTTTTTGAAGGTTTTTTGAATGGCTCTAAAAAGGTTTGCTATCTAGCTTGTAGTACAACATTGCTCAATAATTTTGTTGTCTTATACCTTTTCCCGATTCATCCTAGGTACAAATACAAAGACCTATGCGGGAGATTATAAAAGGATGGGGAGGAGGCGAAGAAAATGTCGCAAGAAAAGCACATCTTCTTCGCTTGGAGATCCTTTTCCACCTCTCTTCTATTTTCCTTCTTGCAAAGCTATCTACCGGCCTCAAATTCATAAGTGAGGCAGTTTGTTCATGCGTGCATGCCGTGCATCCTATGCCTTAGCCCGCCGCTTTGATTGAATGGCAGCTCGCCTTGGCCGCGCCCACCCACTCATCCATGCCGCCGAGTAATTTGAAGATAATAGATTTTGCGCTTGTGAGCCCGAGGTGTGGTGCGGTCTAAGTGAATAGTAGCAAAGAGCGTTAGATACTCATTATCCCCGATAACATTGACGAGAGGGGCTCGCGATCGTAGGACTATAATCTCCCGTGTAGGTCTCGAGCCTTAATCATGGGCTAGAGCTTAAGACCCGCTACCGAGATTATAATCCCCGCCGAGGGCCGCAAGCGCCTCGACGGTGTTGTTGTCCGTACTCGAGTCCGACAGAGGAGGGCGCCTTCTAAACAGATGCTCCCTACTGAATCCAGATTGAACCTCGTATTGCTAGTTTGTGCATTGTGGCTTAACAAACGAATTCAAATTTTGATTTGTTCCGTAAAGAGGCAAATTGTGGCCTTGTGTAGTTATGTTGAAACAAATTTGGCATCGAACGCTCACCCCATTCTCTCTCTCTCTCGATCGAACAGCATGTGAAATGACTCCATACGTGACCCCGATGTACAAGACACCCCTCGCGGCCGGCGAGAGGCACACACGGCCGCCGTGGCAACGTGAACACTTCGGTTCCTTCTCGCAAGCCGCCGGATTAGTACTACTCCTACTAGACGAGAGGCCACCGGCGGGCCCCATAATTTAAAATACCTAAAAAAATTTTAACCGACAAACCAAAAATCTAAATTAAATTCGACATAACCGTAAATTTGTTTTGACCGAAACCTTTTCCAACAATATCAGACTTTTACTTGGACTCAAGGCGTACCTACAGAGGCAGAGCCGGGCCGGCCGTTAGAACGTGAACGCTTCTCGGTTCCTTGTCGTAGAAGCGTTGGATTAAATTATAGTGAAAATTTTTGTCTCGCGGTTTCCAAGCACGCAAATGTGCCACGCCTGGACGAGCCGTAGGAGGAGGCGTGATGAAGCCGAACGAGAGAGAAAGAGCATGGCCACCGGCGGGCCCACAATTTAAAATACCTAAAAATATTATAACCGACAAACCAAAAGTCTAAATTAAATTCGATTACACCATTAAATTTGTTTTAATAAATTCTTCAAAACTAGATATCACATGGATATGTTTAGATAAAATTATAAGTAGGCCGCACTAATAATATTTTTTTTTTACAAGGGCACTAATAATAGTTGGTATAGAGTATTAGAGATATAAAGGAGGAATGAGTGAGGGAGAGTGTCAGAAAGAAGGGTGATGACCAGGATATATAGAGGAAGTTAAAGAAATTCCTAAATTTACGTAAAAATCCGAAAATCCTGAAAAATCCAGATTTCATAAGAATTCGCGGCGACATGGGTCATATTTCATAAGGCATGCGAATTCGGATCATATTTCTAGCGGCACACAAATAACGGGTTAAATTTCATAATTTCTCGTTAATTGTATACATGAAGCCGCCAGAAGCAATGGTTTAGCGCCTCCCGCCATAGTTATATCTTGTTGGCTACTCTCTCCGTCCCGTGATTAAATGCACGCCTAGCACTTGGGCATGGTGATCAAGGTAGTGTGGAAATTACCCTTTGCCCTTCTAAAGGTACCGCCATTTCACGTAATGATTTGATCGGCCGATGGCAGCTTCGACTCTCTCTCCGTTGATCTACTCAACGCCGGCTACATGTTCACCCTGAGGACTCACACTCCTACCGTTTTTTTTTTTTAATCGACTTTTTATTCCCTCCGTCCGTCTCACAATGCTAGCACAGTTACAGCTGGTACATTTCGGATGCATCATGACCTTTTATTTTTGGAAATTTTTGAACTCCAAACGTAAAGTTATTGATTTGACGGAGGGAGTACTCTACTAAGCAACTCCCCTCGTTATGTTTTTTTTCTAGGGCGAAAATCGGATGAAAAACTCGATGGTTACACTCCCGCCCACACCTAGGGTGGCCTCGTCATATGTCTTACCAACCTCATCATCTTTGTGGATGCGACGACCTTGGAGGCAGGCACTAACACCGGATCTAGCGCCAACGCTAGGAACTAGTCTGTTGTGTCGCTTTTACAAATTTATGTGACTCATTCTATCTAACTTGTACAAAAATTGTGTTGTCTTAAATACCTTTTTGTCGGGTTGATCGTGTACAACCACAAAGAACTAGGGGGAGATTATGGGTGTGTTTTGGCGGGGCTTCTCGGAAGGGCTTCACTAGAGGGAGAGCCGTTTTTTTAGAAGCTCAAAATTGAGGCTCCTCCAAAACGGCTCCCGGCCCCTCCTTTTCCACTAAAAACGGCTCCAAACGGCTCCTCCTCCTGCATCGTTTGGTAAGGCTCCTCCTGAGGAGCCGAGCCAAGAAGAAGCCCCCGCCAAACATGCCCTATAAAAGGATTAAAGAGAATATCATATCCATCTGTCTATGGTGTGTTGACTGGTCACTAACGACACATTTTTAACGCCAACATCCTACCATAAAGGGGGTGAAACTATACATTATCATACTCATATACATTTATAACTCACATATTTCCACTTTGTAGTGTCCAAATTATTATTGTGCAGATTTATATAAGAAACAAGTGGAAAATGTACCAAAAGGCGCTCCTTGGAAAGCGCATTCCTAAAGAACATCAAGCCCAAGGGAGAAATGGACCAAACACGCAGAACCGGGCCGAGCAAACACCGCCATACAACTTTTCAGCCCAAAGACGCCACCGCTGCAGCCCAAATTTTAACGGGGGGCCAAAGCAGGTGCGCTACAAGACCACCCGTGCGGCCGCACCCCCGCCGAGGCGGCTCGGCCCTCGCTTCGGGAGGCGGTTCGCTACCTTCCAAAACCGGTGTTGCCGACGCTGGTTGGTCGGTTTGGTAGTTTTGGAAGGTGTTCCCAGTGTCGGTTTTGGCTCCTTCCATATGGGGAGGGACATTTTCCAATGAGCCCCCTCCTCTACCTATAAAAGGAGGCCATCTCCCACCATTGTAACACACACCATTTGGAGCCTCCTCACTTTCCACTCCTCGTCTCCTCTCCTCTCTACTCCTCCACTTTGTTGACGGTGAATAACGCTATATTTTGCCCGTCAACTTACTACCATAAAGGGAGTAAAATTAAACCTTTTTATGTTCATATACATTTATCACTAATAAATTCCACTTGTAGTATATTGTATTTTATTTTGCAGATTTAAAATAAAAGCAAGTGGAAAATCGACCAAAGTACGCCTTCCTGAAAGCGTATTATTTCAAAAATCCAAGCCCAAAGAGCAAATCGACCCAAAACATCAAATGCCGAAGCGCAGCCCGCCTACAACTTTTCAGATGAAAGATGACACCCCGCCAAGACCCGGGCCGAACGGCGCCTTCGTCTGCGCTACAAGCACCCCAAGGTGCGGCCGCACCTCCCCTCGAGGCGGTTCGTGCACCTTCCAAACTTGGTTTACCGCCACGATTGTCGGTTTGCGCGTACAAGGAAGGTTTACTGTGTCGGTTTGGTTGTAATTTAGCATTAGGCCCCTCCTCCAAGTGTATAAATAGGCCCCCTCTCTCCCTCTCTCTCAACACACACCATTTGGAGTCCAAAGAAACCAAAGAATACATCTCTCTCTACCACCTCTATCTCTCTCTCTCTTCTTCTTCTTTCTTCTTCTTCTTTATTCTTTAGTAGACACTTGGAGTAGAAGAGCTACAAGGAGGGCTTGTCTCCTAGAAGAAAGAGCTTTGGTAATACATCTTCTCTATGGAGCATTCTTCTATTTGCAAGTCCTATTTCTACATTCTTGGCCTAACTTATGAACTAGAGTATAGTTTCGTTCATGTTCTTGTAGTGGTATATGAACTAGTATATAGTTTACATATCATGATCTTGACATGTTCATCACGCTTCTTTAACGAACGTCATATGTCTAACTTGATTAGAGGTGGGATAACGGTTTGTTGTTCCTTCGGATTTGCTCTTGTTCTAGTCCGTCCATTCGACGAGTGGGGACCCCGGGGGATAAGAGTAGTGCTCTAGTATGCGGGCATGGTGCCCGGGTATTACGACACCCGCAAATATGAGTGCACGCCACGGTTGAGGGGGGGTAGGCGGCTTGGTCGCGACAAGCCTTGTCCGTCCTTTGAAATCCCCCCCCACGCTCGCGCTTTGTCCGTAGGAGTTCGAAATGCTTCCTATCGGGCCGTATGGTAACCGTGAAGTCTCCCCTCGTTATCCTAGACCTAACAACGCTTAGATCAGTTTGCATATGATGCTAACTATTCATTTGTATGGCCATGACTAGATACATTAGATCTACTCCATTAGGTTATTCATTTATTCATTTATTCTTTATCTATTTTCTTTTATCCTTTTTGCTGGTGGATTTCCAAGTGTGTGTCACACTATCTATGAACTGTATCGCTTACCCCCTCGTTATGAGTAATTTGGTCTAAGCAAACACATGTTCCTCTATTCGTATGCCTTGCTAATTTATCAATCACATGCCTTCCTTTGGGCTTAATATAAATAACGATACCCTCGAATATTTCCGGGTGAAATGCTACAATGATAGATCCGCGCGCTTTGTGGATGAATATCTACGATGGCAAGATCTATCCCGTTGACAAACTCATTTTAGATCACCGACATGGTGGTTTACTTGGGAATGCCATCGGTGCATTTCTCGACGCTTTTATTGGGATGGGTTTTAATACCTATTTCCTTTGATTGCGTTAAGAAATGCCAACAAGCATTTCTCGGCGCCGCTGCCGGGGGAAGGCATTGTGAAAAAAAATATAAATAGCTGGCTATGAATATGAACTTGTGTGTGTGGATGCCATTTGCTCATACAAAGTAATCTTTTATGTTTTTTCTTCGTTGTGGATGAAAAACAGATAGTGTATGTCGCTTTCCTCCTGCCGAAAAACTTCACCTCCGATCCGTAGGCACTCCTAAGGAAGGGCCGGTCTCGTCGGCGCTTCTTCCTCGCCGAACAATCGACAAATCGAGACCGACATCCCCGCACCAACCGAACCGCAAGCTATGGCCCGAGAAATCGCCGCGCGATTTCTCAACTCCCCGCCGCCACCAACGCGTGCACCGGGCCATCGGTGAATGTGACGGACAAAAAAACTTCGAGCCAGACTGGGGGCGGTCACCATGGTGCAGGCCAGGTCCATTCTCGCGGATCGCCAAGCGAGGACGCTTAACGCTCATCTCCAACACTTCCTTTGAGCCGCAAAAGCGACACGATCGCCATCAAAGATGTCGCAGCGGACGCCATCGCTCCGCCCGTTTCCCTTCTCCCTTGTGGGGAAGGCGAAACAATGGTTCTACAAGGACAAGGAAGTCGCCGAGACGTGGGACAAATGTTCCGCGGGCGTTCCTCGCCAAGTTTTCCCCATGGGCAAAACCAATGCCCCGAGGGGAGAATCGCCAACTTCCGCCAGAACCGATAGAACCCATTCCCGAGGCATGGGAAAGGCTGCAAGAATACATTCAAGCATGCCCGCACCACGGGATGGAGAACCGGGCGGTGCTCCGTATCCTACAATGGTCTCACGACCATATCCAAGGCACCTCGACGCCGCCGCTGGTGGCGCATTTCTATCGCCACCATCGATCGGGCAACAGCCCTGATTGACAAAATGGTGGCAAACCGTAGCCGGGCGAAGACAGAGCCCCGGCAAAAACACAAAAAGGCATGCATACCGTGAAGGAGGCGGATATGCTTGCCGCAAAAATGGATCTTCTGGCGAAGAGACCGGAAGAGCGCAAAGACGCATGCTATCGCCCAAAGAAGCGCCCGCCTACGCCCGCGACGCACGCCACATGACGTGTGAGACGTGTGGTGAGGTTGGCCACTCGAGGGGACAACCGCCTCGAGACCCGTGAAGAAGCGCGCCTTCATCAACAAAGAACGGGTATCGCCAACCGCAGCTAGGCCGGAATAACCAGTCCAGCCACCATTCCAAGGCAAACTGGGGTATTATAACCCCGTCAGCCATCATTAAAGGACCTGCACCGGGCCGGGCAAAGATTAATGAAAACCTCACCAAAAAGATGAGCCGTGACCGACAACATCCTAGAGGGAGTCAGCAAAGAAGTTGGACGGATTTAACTCGCTATGACAAGTCGGCTTGACCTTCAACAAGAAGATTGAAGCACAAATAGCCCAGCTAGTCGCTCGTCTCCAAGTAACGATGGGAGAAAAAAGCTTCAAGGCAACTGAAGCCCCCGTGAGAGCATAAAATGCAAGAACCACCGGGGGGAAATCTACTCGTGACCCACCAAATCCCAATGCTACGGTGAGGAAACAGAAAAGAGAGCTACCAAGAGGTAACCCCACGTGCAGCGTAAAGAGCCGTAAATGGAGGAGGTACCACTAGAATATACGTACACAACGTACCTACCCTTCGCCACAAGAACAAGGAAGCGAACACCGGATGAACAGTTCACTTTCGGTTCCCCGGAGATGATCCAAAAGGTACATGTAAGTGTGCCACTCCCGATATGCTCCATGTACCATCATATGCCAAGTACATAAAAGACATCATCCGTAACAAGCGGCCACCGCCAACAAATGAAGTTGTGAAGTTGATCAAGAATGCAAAGTGCCGCCATCCCGAATCATCTCCGCCGGAAAAGAAGAAAGATCCAGGGTGTCCTACAATTCCCCGCCAATTGGAACACAAACATTCAACCACGCCTTTATGTGATCCGGGCGCCGGTGTTAGTGTCATGCCAAAACTCCGTCTTCGACAAGCTCAAACATACAAATCTTGAGCCAACATCTATGACACTACAACCGCGATTCATCCATAAGGTACCCAAAGCGGGGGATTGCGTACACATACCCGTAAAAAAATCCGAGGGTATTTTGTTCCAGCTTGATTTTGTGGTGTTGGACATGGAGTTCACCAAAGATACACCACTCATCCTTGACGACCATTTTTGAGCACTACCGGGGCACAAATTGATGTTGGGGCCGAGAAATCCGCTTCAATATCAATGGTAATGAAGAGAAATTTGAGTTCAGCCCCGAGTCTCGGAGAGGAGTGCAAAATGATCCTGATAAAATATGGGGAACAAGGCATTAAAGAAATAGAAATCCAGCCCCCAAAGACCGGCAAAGACCTCCAAGGCGCACAAAGAAAAATAAAAGGTGGGAACAAAGAAAAAAAGACAGCTCCTAAACCAAAGAAAAGGAGAAGGTCCCCATCTTTACAAAAGGACGTAAAAAACCCCGTAAAAGCAACTTTGCACCAAAAGAAGAACCAAAGAAGCAATCAAAATTTGCTCCTCCTAAAAAGGTGTGGAAGCTAAAAAGAGGTACAGCCCTCCCAGTATCTCCGGGAGCGGGTGCACCATCAAATGACAAAACTAGAGAAGGTCCCAGTCCACGCACTCAAAAGAGTGGACCCTCCGTCAAAAGGTAAAATGACAGCTTATCCTAAAAGAACAAAAATAAATAAAGATACCCGCTGGCCTCCAGATAGCTTGGGGAGGACCCCCACAGTATCATTGCATTGCATATTTATTTCCATCAATTTTTATTTTAGCATGTTTAAATTTCAGCAGCTTTGCATCGAAAAAAACTAAAAACAAAACTGAAAAAAAAAAATCCAAAAATAGAATAAGTAGCTCTTCTTTGTGCCTAATGCTTATATATATGAGCTATAAAAATGTTTAGTCTTATTCCCTTGTTGAAATGATGAATAGTTGCTCGCTTTTATGCTTTGCCTGTGCCTAGTTTATAATTCAAGTTCTCTAGAGTTTGGGTTTAGTGGCTAATTCAAAAACTTATCCCTCGAAAAACCCGATTCATGTGGGTTGCATATGCTCTATCTAGTCTAAGTTGTTGCCAAATATGATATGGTACAAATGGATTTGCTATGACTTCGTCCAAAAGAGAAACTTGACACCCGGAATCTATGCTTTGAAAAAAGAGAAATAATTTTGGGCTATGCTAAAAAAAAAAAAAAAAAATTGAAAATGAGATGAAAATGGACAAGTGTCCGAGGGCGAGTAGAGCCCACATCTCTAAAAAAAAAAAAAAAAAAAGAGAGACGAGAGGAAATAAAAGGCAAAAGCCTAGGGCGAAAGCAGAGCCCACCTCTCCAAAATATATATATATATATATATATATATATAGCAATAAAGCCCATGCTTTCTCGAAAAGAAATAAATGTTATCTAAATAAAATTCGATAAAAAGTTGATCAAAAAGGATGAAAGATAAGCACCTCCGTTATAACCGCTTTCTATCCGGCAACAGCCCAAGGCTTTGAGAAAAGCTAGAAAGCCCCGCCACGATGAAAGGTAATAAAGGGTAAGAAAAAGATGTGCCATTTTATTCAAACTTTGGTAGAAAATCTTATTATAACCCCGGCACTTGTGAAACGTGAACCGCATTGTAGCAACTCCCCGATCAACAACCAAGTACTTATCTCTTTTGCTCGAGGACGCCAAGCGCAAAGGGTAAGCTTGGGGAGTTTGTTGACGGTGAATAACGCTATATTTTGCCCGTCAACTTACTACCATAAAGGAGTAAAATTAAACCTTTTATGTTCATATACATTTATCACTAATAAATTCCACTTGTAGTATATTGTATTTTATTTTGCAGATTTAAAATAAAAGCAAGTGGAAAATCGACCAAAGTACGCCTTCCCGAAAGCGCATCATTTCAAAAATCCAAGCCCAAAGAGCAAATCGACCCAAAACATCAAATCTGGGCCGAAGCGCAGCCCGGCCTACAACTTTTCGGATGAAAGATGACACTCTCGCCAAGACCCGGGCGAGAACGGCGCCCAGTGGGGTGCGCTACAAGACCCAAGGTGCGCCCGCATCTCTCCCGAGGCGGTTCGGGCCCGGCCTCGAGGCGGTTCGTGCACCTTCCAAACTTGGTTTACCGCCTGGGATTGTCGGTTTTTTGCGCGTACAAGGAAGGTTTACTGTGTCGGTTTGATTGTAATTTAGCACTTAGGCCCCTCCTCCAAGTGTATAAATAGGCCCCCTCTCTCCCTCTCTCAACACACACCATTTGGAGTCCAAAGAAACCAAAGAATACATCTCTCTCTACCACCTCTATCTCTCTCTCTCTTCTTCTTCTTCTTTCTTCTTCTTTTATTCTTTAGTAGACACTTGGAGTAGAAGAGCTACAAGGAGGGCTTGTCTCCTAGAAGAAAGAGCTTTGGTAATACATCTTCTCTATGGAGCATTCTTCTATTTGCAAGTCCTATTTCTACATTCTTGGCCTAACTTATGAACTAGAGTATAGTTTCGCTTCATGTTCTTGTAGTGGTATATGAACTAGTATATAGTTTACATATCATGATCTTGACATGTTCATCACAGCTTCTTTAACGAACGTCATATGTCTAACTTGATTAGAGGTGGGATAACGGTTTGTTGTTCCTTCGGGTTTGCTCTTGTTCTAGTCCGGCCCATTCGATGAGTGGGGACCCCGGGGGACAAGAGTAGTGCTCTAGTATGCGGGGCATGGTGCCCGGGCATTACGACACCCGCAAATATGAGTGCACGCCACGGTTGAGGGGGTAGGCGGCTTGGTCGTGACAAGCCTTGTCCGCCCTTTGAAATCCCCCACGTTCGCCCTCAGGCCGTAGGAGTTCGTAAATGCTTCCTATCGGGCCGTATGGTAACCGTGAAGTCTCCCTCGTTATCCTAGACCTAACAACGCTTAGATCAGTTTGCATATGATGCTAACTATTCATTTGTATGGCCATGACTAGATACATTAGATCTACTCCATTAGGTTATTCATTTATTCATTTATTCTTTATCTATTTTCTTTATCCTTTTGTCGGGTGGATTTCCAAGTGTGTGTCACACTATCTATGAACCGTATCGCTTACCCCTCGTTATGAGTAATTTGGTCTAAGCAAACACATGTTCCTCTATTCAGATGCCATGCTAATTTATCAATCACATGCCTTCCTTTGGGCGAATATAAATAACGATACCCCTGAATATTTCCGGTGAAATGCTACAATGATAGATCCGCGGCGCTATGATGAATATCTACGATGGCAAGATCTATCCCGTTGACAAACTCATTTCGTATCACCGACATGGTGGTTTACTTGGGAATGCCATCGGTGCATTTCTCGACGCTTTTATTGGGATGGGTTTTAATACCTATTTCCTTTGATTGCGTTAAGAAATGCCAACACACTTCTCTAGTTCTTTTAGTCTTTAGTAGTATTTGGAGCAAGGCTAAGCTTCATTGGAGAGCTTGTACTTGGGAGAAGGAATATTCGGTATGAATACATTTATGGTTTATCCTCAAGTCTTGATCTCATATGCTTGTGCAATAGAGCTAGAGTATTTACATGTTATATTCTTGACATGTTGTTCTCGACACGATCATGATAGAAGAACTAGACTATAGTTCCTATGTCGTGGTTAGTCGATAGAACTTAGGGCCTAACCATTCATGCCATGTATTTGAGTAGAGTAAGAGTTGTCTTTGAGAGGTGGCGTTCGTTGTGGCTTTCGGGCCTTGGTCCATATCTTAGCCCGTCCATCCGTAGGGTGGGGGTCCGGCAGGGGATATGGGTTGTACCTTAACACGCGGCATGGTGCCCTGTAAGCGGGGACCTTCGAATATGAGTGCATGCCTCGGTTGAGGGGGTAGGCGGCTTGGTCGTGACAAGCCTTGACCGCCCCTTGAAATCCCCCATGTTCGTGTGTGTCAGAGGAGTTCAGAAATGCCTTCTATTGGGCGGATGCACCGGGAGGTCTCCTCGTCCATCTCACTCTCGACCTAAAACTCTAGTCATCTATGTTTGCATGATTATTAACTTGTTCTTTGCACAACTACTTTAGAATGCCTGCTCCACTTAGGAATATTCTTTATTCTTTATTTTTCTTTTATCCTTAAGGTTGGCCCAAGTGTGTGTCACGCTATCTTAAACTATCATGACTTACCCCTATATTGAGTATTGGTCAACCGCATAGACATGTTGTCTTGTTCATGCCCCCGCTAGAGTCCTACACCATGCCTTCCTTTGGGAAAATATAAATAACGATACCCTCGAATATCTCCGGGTGAAATGCTACAACGGTATTTCCGTGCACTTGGCGGACTTGTTCTCAGAATGCTACTGAATGCCACCCGACATCCCATGGCGATGGTAGCCGGAATGTAACAATTCCGGTGAAGTCGCTGTGGGAAGTCAACCTATGGTTCCCAAAGCTTTGCCTTTTTGGCACTTGCGCTTAGGAAACGCAACATGGTGCTGGAGCAATTTGAAGACAATACTAGATCTTTGTGGTGTGGCCCAAGTGAATAGTAGTATAGTAGCTGTAGTATGTTGCGATGATGCCTTCTAAAACAGATGGTGTGCGTATGAATACTCCTCCGTCCCAAAATCTTTGAACCTATTTTTTAACAAATTTATTTGAAGATACAAGTGTTGCACTTATTTTGTAAAAACCGAGTCAAAGTTGTGACACAAAAATCGAGAACGACTAACATTTTGGGACGGAAGTTTGACTATTAAGTATATAGAAAATAATAATATTGATACTTAGATCTCCAAATAAAATTTATTACTTTAAGTATGATCCGATATCAATCTAATGATACTTATTACATATTGTAAACATGTAGTAGTTTTTTCTATACATATGGTCAAAGTTATAAAGGTTTGACTTATCCACAAACTAGCCGTGTGTTTGGTTGGAGAGCGGGCGAGCCGGGTTGGGGTTGAACCTCTTTTTTCGGGTGTTTGGATGCGGGAAGGAAGGAACGGAGCCAACCCATGAGAGGAATATTAGCCGAGGATGCGGGTCGGCCCGTTGTCCGCTCGCTTCTCGTGGACGGAGCGAACCCCCCGCTCGAAACGCGGTTCCGCTTTCTCCATCCCGTTTCTCGCGGAAATCTCACGACACGCGCGCGGCGAGGGTCGCCGCTCCTCCAGCCAGGGCGGCACACCTTCCCCGGGCGTCGATGCGCCGCGGGCGGGCGCGACATGCAGCTCTAGAGCAAATTTGGCATATTTTGAGACGGAAGGAGTCGCTGGCTTATCGGCCCGGCCGGTCGGCCAGATTTTTTCTCTCACAAAGATCGGCTAGCCACCTGCCGGCCAGCCAGCTTTCTCTCACAAAGATCGGCCCGGCCAGACATGCCCGGCCCGAACAGGCTCTATGTTTGGCCTTGTGGCCTTGTGTCGAAAAACAAATTTGGCAGCCCTAGATCAAATGGAGACGCAGGAGCTTGGCCAAACTCTCTCTCTCTTCTCTCTCTCTATCGTCTCTTGTCTCTTCCTTCTCCCATAATGCATCGAACAGGCCCGTCAAATGACTCAATATGTGACCCTACAGTTTGGTCATTGTAGTCAACGCCTTCTACAAACCCGTGGCGGTGGAAAAAATGGAAAAAAGGAGTTCAGAGGATCGGTGCGGTGCAGATGACATCTGGCGGCCTGCACCAACGATGGCGGCGTGGCCCTATTGTACTCAAAGGATTCAAGTGCACGGCATACAAGATCTCCTGGGCCCTGTGCCCCTGACCGCTACTCGCTTGACCCTTCACAAAAGAAAAAGGAAAAAAAAAAAAAAAAACGATTTCTATTTTTATTCGAGGAGTGCTTGGGTGCCGCCAAAAGCCTACAACATACTACTACAAGATATCGAACTGTTCTACCTGATTTTGGTGATTGAATAGTATTCTATGAGAGAATAAGCTGAAATAAGATAAGCCAAGTTATTTTTTTGTTTTTTGCAAAAATCCAAGGATGGCAAACTAGTTTAGCAAACTCTTGTAGATGCTATGTCATTTTACCGTTAAATGTATACGTGAAACCGCTAGGAAGCAATATTTTTGTTGGCTATTCTATTTTTCGTGGTGTAAAACTGATGCTAAGACTCTCCACAAATAAGCACGGTGCTCAAAACGATCAAACCCTATAGCCGGTAGAGTTGGTGTGCCGAGTTGGTGTGCCTCCTTCCGCCGGCGGTCCAGTCCAAGTCAATAGTAGTATATCGGTTGTAGTTGGTACTCATTGTCCCCGTTAACATCGACGAGAGGGGCTCGCTCGTCGGGACTATAATCTCCGTGTAAGTCTCAAGGGGTCATGCACATGGTCGGGCGTTTAAGACCGCGCTACTGAGATTATAATCCCCGCCGAGAGCCGCAAGCGCCTCAACGGTCGTTATCCCTATTCGAAGTCCGGACCCGAGGGATGTCCATATTTGTCTTCGTAGCTTAGGTCCTGTTTTTCTTTCTTCAAAGAATGTTTGCTTGTTCTTGCTTCATCTTGTTTCATCTTATTCTGTCTCATAGGATATATACTACTAAATCGGCCAAAATGATGTTAGCGTAACACATCGTCTCTCTCGCAATATTATTATCAAAAAAATTTGTTCAAATTTGGAATGCTCTAGCTCTCTAAGAATCTTGAAACAAATAACTTAAGATAGAGGGAGTATGTAACTATACAAAATTTGGCAAATTTCCCGATTTGAATACATTTTGAAGTCCAACCTAAGCCTCGTTTAGTTGGCAAATACTATTTCTAAGCCAACTTCCAAATTTTTAGACTCTCTCCATCACATCACATTAAATACACCAAAAACATATGTTCAGAGCAAGAAATGTTGGTTAAAAATAACTAATTACGTAGTTTTGTTGTAAATGACGAGACAAATCTTTTTGAGCCTATTTAGTCCATGACCTGACAATCTTTACCAAATACAAACGAAAGTGCTACAGAGTTCTAACAATGCTTTTCTAACTATTTTGCCACTAGCCCCACACTCACTACAAAACTCATTCGGTACAGAACAAGTGCCCCCTGCTGAAGTGAAATGAAACAAACTACTCTCGCTTTCTCCACTCTCCTCCCCCTCCGCTCAAAATTGAAATTCGGGCGAGCACGGCGCCAATGTCCTCGGCTCCTCGCTATCCCTTCACAAAAAAAAAAAAAAAACCTGATTTCTATTTTTAATGCGGGAGTGTGTTGGTGTTTCTTACGCACACGAGAGAAATCCGCAAGCGCACGGAAATACCGTTGTAGCACTTCACCGGGTGTGGGTGGTATCGTATTTTTCATTGGGGACGGTCGCGCGGTTGGCTTTTTAGGTCTATGTCAACCTAAGGCAAGGGTTTGTTTTCTAAGAGTAGCGAGGTATCTATAGGCTAAGTTTTTCGTGCAAAGTGATTTCTAAAGTCCGTTGTCTACTCACTTCGGGCACCGCCCACGCCCAAAAGGGACGTGTGTCCGCAATTAGCTCTACGACACAAAATTCGTGGGGGGGATTTCAAAGGGACGGACAAGGCTTGTCACGACCAAACCGCCTACCCCCTCAACCGTGGGATGCACCGCAAAAGGTAGGTGAACGCTAGTCCAAACACCACGTTTGCACTATTGGTCACAACTCTTGATGTTGGCCAAGGTTCCCTGGTCAAAGAGTTCCTCCACCAAGAACTAACGTAAACCGATCTACCAATCCCGCAAGTCTACAACAGCCGAAAATATACGATGAAAATTAAATAGCTGCAAGATAATCACAAGACTGCTTACCAAAGTGTAAGTAGCTTGCAGAGGTACAAGCCGGGCGTGGTACCGACAAGTCCGCACTCCGTCCCTCCTAGGAACCGCGGAACACCGAGGGGCGAACCGGCAACTCTAGGTAGAAAGAATCAAGCTTCTTTCTAGCCTTTCCCTCTCTCACTCTCTAGAATTGGGAGATAGAATAGAAGAAGTAGAAGAAGAAGAAGATCTAATTCTACTCTCTTGCACAAGTGGACTGGTTTCTCCTTTTAATTTGTATTGCTTGGATGAGAGGGAGAGAGGGGGTCTATTTATACACAAGGGGAGGGACCTAAGTGCTAAAAACACCCAAACCGACCTAGGAAAACCTTCCATGTACGCCAAACCGACCATCCCACGCCGGTTTCACCCGTTTTGAAGGTAACAAACCGCCTCCCGGGCCGGGCTCGAACAGCCTCGCCAGGTGTGCGGCCGCGCACTGTGTGGTGCGCAAGCACCCGCCAGGGCCGGCCTTTGGCCCGCTTCGCAGCCGGGCTTCCTTGCTCAAAAGTTGTAAGGTGGATTTGGCCCTACCTGGTTTCGACGTTTTGTTGCGATTTCTCGTTTGGGCTTGCCATTTGCTCCTTTGGGCCTTTTTCTATTTGTTGATTTCATTTCTTTTCTTTGTCTTTTTGGCCCAAAGTGATCATCCATGAGTTTGTACCTGCAAGTCCAAATAAACGCCAAAACTTTGGAATATGTTAGTTGAAATTCCTATTTCTAGGTTGTTTTGGTGTTGTGTTGACGGTATTTAATTTGTCGTTGGTGACCGTCAACAAACTCCCCCACACTTAGCCCTTTACTCGCCCTCGAGTGAAGGCACAGGACTAAAGTGGTTCAATCTCCAAGATGTGACCTTGCATACATGTTATTCCAAGCCTTACCGCCTTGTGAGCATTTTCCCATCCTTTATTACCTTTCATCGTAATGGGGCTTTCTAGCTTTTCTCCAAGCCTTGGGTGGTTGCCGATAGAATGGTTATAACGAGGTGCTTATCATTCATCCTTTTGATCAACTTTTTATCCGGGGTTTTATTTAGATGAAATTTTATTTTTTTGAGAAAGCATGGGCTTTATTGCTATAATAATTTTTCTTGGAGAGGTGGGCTCTGCTTTCGCCCTAGACTTTTTGTCTTTTTATTTCCTCTCTCTCTCTCTTTTTTTAGAGATGTGGGCTCTACTCGCCCTTGGACACTTGCCCATTTTTCATCTCATTTCTTCTTCTTTTTCTCTCTTTTTTTTTTTTTAGAGATGCGGGCTCTACTCGCCCTCGGACACTTGTCCATTTTTCATCTCATTTTTTAGCATCGCCCAAGACATTTCTCTTTTTTTCAAGAATAGATTCCCGGATGTTGAGTTTCTCTTCCGGACGAAGTCATAGCAAATCCATTTGTACCATATCATATTTGGCAACAACTTAGACTAGATAGAGCATATGCAACCCACATGAATCGAGGTTTTTCAGATGAGTAGTTGTTTTAATGAAGCTTGGTATTCTCGCGAGGAATAAAATGTATGCATGCCATGTATCAATTGGTAGATAAAGAGATGGAGGTTTGCTAACTTGGTTCGTGTTTTAGCACTTAAAGATAGATCACAAGTCAAAATTTAATTTTAATAAATTGCGTACCTTTGACTTGCGAATCCTCCCCCACACTTGTTTCTCGTACCTATTTTTATTTTTCTTTTTGCACAAGGACAAAAAACAAGTGGAGACATAGACAATATTATAATAATGAAACTTTTTATTGAATTTATAAATAATTCAAACCGGGCGCACACTTGAAGAAATTACAAAATAATAGGAAGGGAAATACCGAGAATTAAACTAGTGCGCGCCTAATTATTGATAAAGAGGTAGAGCACTTCTACTCGAAAAGGTCAATGAGATCCACCGAGCGCTCTACCCTCATCTCCTTAGCGTGAGCTTGAGCTCCTCGTGCATGCTAACATGCAAGTCTCGCTAGCTTCTTCCTAAGGCGGATATTGGCACTATGCCTCTCTCGCTAACCTCGCCTCTAAGGGTTTGGATGAAGTTTGAGAGATCTGTGATCTTCTTTTTGTACATTTTTCGATTGTAGGACCCGCTTGAGGTTCAAACGTTTCCTTTCTTGTCGATCTCTAATTGATTCTCAAATTTGAATTTTAAAAATAGTTTATGCTTTGATTTAATTTGGAAAGTTAATATTCTTTGTGTAGCAAATGACCAAAGATAAATTTAATAGAATAAAAGGAAAATAAAAAGGCAAATACTTAATTAAAAACTACATAGATAACTTTTTATGTTTTACTATTATTATATATAAATATAATTATTACTATTATTATTATTATTAATTTTTTTTTATAAATGCTGATCATTATAAATTAATTCTCAAAGCATAAATCTATTCTATCGAGCTCTTGGTTAAGATCAGTCTTGGTTCGAAGAAAAGCTTAAGACGTTGACCGCTTACCTTTTGTATCTCACCCGCGTCATCTTGAATTGTGATTGCACCGTGTGGTGATGTGTTGATGACGGTTTACGGTCCTTTCCATTTGCTTCTCGGCTTCCCTTCGCGAATAATTTCACCTGGAATTGAATAGGAGTACCTTGTCTCCCCGCGTGGTGAATTCCTTGAATTTGATACGCCGATCATGCCATCTTTTTGTGCGCTCTTTGTAGAGCTTTTGCACCGTGGTACGCCTTCTCTCGCCATTCTTCTAGTTCGAGATTTGTCTCGACGGTTCTTCCCTACGAGTCCGACGTCCGTATTCCACTTCTTGATGGCCCAATGAGCTCGATGTTCCAAATCAACCGGTAAATGGCAAGTTTTTGCCATAGACCACCGGTAAGGTGACATGCCGATGGGGGCTTTGTATGCTGTCCGATATGCCCGAGAGCATCGGGTAGCTTATTCTTCCACCCTTCCCTATCTCGTTGACCGTCTTCTCGCAGATGTTCTTGATTTGTTTGTTGGAAGTTTTCGCTTGTCCGCTGGTTTGGCGGATGATAAGGGGTAGCAATGTTGTGCTTGAGTGCCCAGCTCTTTCAAGAATGTCTTGAATGATTTGTCCTTGAAATGCGATCCTCCGTCACGATCACCATGCGAGGCATCCCGAAATGGGGGAAGATGATTTCATGGAACATCTTGCGTGCATGCTTGCCATCGCCAGCTCTCGCATGGTAGTGCCTCTACCCACTTCGACACGTAGTCCACGCCATCGGGATATACTCGCAATCATGGGATCTCTAGAATGGCCCCATGTAGTCAATGCCCCACACATCAAATATTTCTATTTGAAGGTTGTAGTGTAGGGGCATTGCATCACGAGCTGTGATGTTCCCCGTCTTCTCGCGCGATAGCATCTTCTCGATGAACTCTTTCGTGTCGCCGTACATCGCCGGCCGAAGAATCCGCGACCGCCAAATTTTGGCTTGTGTGCGAAATACTCCCGGATGTCCGGCGTAGGGAGATGCATGACATTTCGATGATCTCGCATTCCTTCTTCCCCTGGGTACGCATCTTCTCAAGAAGCCGTCCGCACACACCCCGTACGGATATGGGTCATCCCATAGGTGCCGCCGCTCTCCATTTGGAGCTTCCGCTTGTTCTCCCGGGTGGTGCGTATCCCGCAACCATGTAATTCACAATGTTTGCGTACCATGGGTTGAAGTGCGACACCTTGAGTAGCATGTCGCCGCGCGGTAGTCGTTAATGGTGGTTCCCGCATGTTAGTTACCCGCATACGCGACAAATGATCCGCAAATCGTATTTTCTACTCCCTTTTTATCTTTTATTTCTATATCAAATTCTTGGAGTAGAAGAATCCAAATAGATCGAAAGCGAGGTTTTGCATCCTTTTTGGTGAGAAGGTACTTAAGGGCGGCATGGTAGTGCGTATAAACGATTATTTTTGCGCCCACTAAGTAGGATCGAAACTTCTCGATAGCAAAGACTACGCGCCGGAGCTCTTTTTTTTCGTTGTGGCGTAATTAAGCCGGGCTCTGTCAAAGTTTTGCTAGCATATGCGATGGCATGCTGCTTTTTGTCCTTGGTTTGGCCTAGGACCGCACCAACAAAGAGTCGCTAGCATCGCACATGATTTCAAATGGCAACGACCAATCCGGGGTTGGATGATCGGGAGCCGAGATGAGTGCTTTCTTTAGGGTTTCGAAAGCGTGCAAGCACTCATCCGTGAAGTCAAAGGGTACATCCTTGGCTAGCGGGGGCGTAAGAGGTCTAGCGATTTCGCGAAAAATCTTTTATGAATCTTCTATAAAACCTGCGTGGCCTAGGAAACTACGGATACCTTTGACGTTCACTTTGGGGGTGGTAGTTTTTCGATAACTTCTATCTTAGCTTTGTCTACCTCTATCCCCCTCTCGGACACGAGGTGCCCAAGAACGATGCCTTCTCGACCATGAAGTGGCACTTTTCCCGCTTAAGTACCAGGTCCTTTTCTTGGCATCGCCGCAAGACCCGGTCTAGGTTCTTCTCGAGAAACTTTCAAAGGTCTTACCATAGACGGAGAAATCATCCATGAAGACCTCCATGATTTCTTCGATCATGTCCGAGAAGATAGACATCATGCAATCACCGAAAAAGAAGCAGGCGCATTACACGCCCCAAATGACATTCTACGGTAGGCATAGGTTCCGTATGGGCATGTGAACGTGGTCTTGCTCGTCATCGTGGTGGATCGGGATCCGGTGGTAGCCAGAAACCCGGCAAGGAAACAAGAAAGAGTGTTTAAGCTAACCGCTCCAACATTTCATCAATAAAGGGCGGCGGGAAGTGATCTTTCTTTGTTGCCTTGTTAAGTTTTCTCGTAATCAATACACATTCTCCACCCCGTGACTTGTCTTTGTGGAATGAGTTCGTTTTTAGCGTTCTCAACGATCGCCATTCCTCCCTTTTTAGGGACCACTTGGGTGGGCTAATCCAATCACTGTGTGGTACGGGATAGATAATCCCTACGTGAAGAAGCTTGAGAACTTCCTTCTTCACGACTTCACGCATCGCATTATTGAGCCCTGCTGCCGGGGTTCGCATGATGGGGTACCGCTTGTCGGGGTCAATAGGTATGCGATGTGTGCATAGTGTTGGGCTTACCCCTTTCGGATCTTGAAGGGAATACCCGAAGACCGATCTATGTTTCTCTAAGACGCGGCTATGAGCCGGGTAGTCTCCCGGTCACTAAGTTTATCGCTTATGATGACCGGTGCTTGTGAATCGCCGTTTAAGAAGACATAGCGTAGGCCCAGGGGTAGGGGTTTAAGCTCAACCGAGGCCGAGTTAGCTCTTCCTCTTTGGGAAGTTCTATGAGTTCCCCTGAATCGCCCTCTTCTTCAATGAAGAATTGGGCGTCTTTTTCAAGGTCCTGCTTTACGGGTTCTCATATAGCATAACTCCCATGACCTCTTCGGGCATGTCGTACTCAAGGAAGGGTTACTCGCTATCGAAGTTTTTAGCTCGAGTAACGGGATAGAAAGCTTTTTCTTCCCGAGTTTGACATCTAAATCCCTGGATGTTGGTAGGTCAAGAATCTTTTCTAGGGGATGCCCGATTAGGATGTCGAAGTCTTGGATATCAAAAACGCGTGAAAGTCCAAAGACAACTTGACATCCTTGTGCGAAGATTTGTTCATGTATAACCTCATGGCTTTCAATGGTGGTACGAGGTGCTATGCGCAAAGGTCCGTCTTTGTGGGGGTCCTAATAGCTTCCTCGACACAAGGCTTGTGCAAAGGTTTCGGACATTATGTTTATCCCCACGGTAGGGTTATACATGACTTCCACCAAACTTCCCCGATATACCGCAATGGATTGGTGTAGAGGGGCCACTTATCCGAATTTCTTCGAAAGAGGGTCCTTCCTCTCGCAACCATTCCGTGCTCATTATAGCCGTTAGCTCCTTAACGACTCGGAGAAAGAGTTTATCTAGAGGTTGTTCGGGGCTAGCCGGGGCTGGTGGTTTCTTCCATTGTTCATACTTCGAGGTGTCACCGAATTGATCAGTAAGGTCAACCTCGAAGAACGGAGATCCGTGCATACGGTCTCCTTGTGTTCAGTTCAAAGAGGGTCTCTCTATGGGTTTAACAGTTCGGCTTTTGCCGAAGAGACTTCCTCCGGTTTTACGCTTGGGTTCTACTCGGATGGGTTCTAGCGGAGGGTATTCTCAAGAATACGGTTTAGGAGAGCTTCTCCTTCCGCTATGGTTTTATGTGAAAATGACCCTCCGGCAGCTAAATCAAGCGGCGGGCGTCGCCCTATCCAATCCTAGCCAAAAATGCCAAAAAAGCACGTGGTTTGGTATGGATGTGCCGGCCTGATCGTGTAAGCGTGGTGAACCGGTCCCGTGGCTGCACCTAAGGTTTCACCCTTTATTTGTCGGAAGTTGAGTATCTCTTGGCGTAGGGCCGCGATTCTCGGATATCGGGTAGAACGCTACACGTAATCTGCCGCAGCTTCTTCCCATTCTCCGCTTTACCAACCCTACGTTATGGGCGTACCATTGAGTCGCCCCTCTCGGTGAGAGAGAACGGAAACAACTTCCACCTCGGCGTGTCATGTGTCATGCCTCGCAATTGTCGCGGCGACCACGTAGCCGCTCAAACTCCCGTAAGTGATGATAGGGGTTTTCATATTCCGAGCCCGAAAAGGCTCGGGCCCGAACCATGGCTATAAAGCCGTGGCGGAGCTCATACTCGGAAGTCGTGATTGGCTTCAGAGATTGGCGTGGTTCTACGAGCTCGCCCTTGGGGAGCAGATAGGATTTGGATAGTGGGTTGCTCCATGGGTAACAGAACTCTTTTTGGTATTTTTGTTTAAAGGATACTACCAATCACGTGAGGTTGACTCGGCTCGATATATAACTACGACAACCGTCCCCAACAACGGTGCGAAATGCTTGTTGGTGTTTCTTACGCACGTAGAAATCCGCGAGCGCACGGAAATACCGTTGTAGCACTTCACCCGGTGGTGCTGGGGTATCGTATTTTTCACAGGGGGCGGTCGCGCGGTGGCTTTTCGTGTCTATGTCAACCTAAGGCAAGGGTTTGTTTTCTAAGAGTAGCGAGGTATCTATAGGCTAAGTTTTCCGTGCAAAGGATTTCTAAAGTCCGTTGTCTACTCACTTCGGGCACCGCCCACGCCCAAAGGACGTTGTCCGGCAATTAGCTCTACGACACGGTAAAACGTGGGGGGATTTCAAAGGACGGACAAGGCTTGTCACGACCAAGCCGCCTACCCCCTCAACCGTGGGATGCACCGCAAAAAGGTAGGTGAACGCTAGTCCAAACACCACGTTTGCACTATTGGTCACGCTTCTTGATGTTGGCCAAGGTTCCCCGGCCAAAGAGTTCCTCCACCAAGAACTAACGTAAACCGATCTACCAATCCCGCAAGTCTACAAATAGCTGAGAAATATACGATGAAAATTAAATAGTCGCAAGATAATCACAAGATCAAGTTACCAAAGTGTAAGTAGCTTGCGAGGGTACAAGCCGGGCGGGTACCGACAAGTCCGCACTGGCCCTCCTCCTAGGAACCGCGGAACACCGAGGGGCTTAACCGGCAACTCTAGGTAGAAAGAATCAAGCTTCTTTCTAGCCTTTCCCTCTCTCACTCTCTAGAATTGAGAGATAGAATAGAAGAAGTAGAAGAAGAAGAAGATCTAATTCTACTCTCTTGCACAAGTGGACTGGTTTCTCCTTTTAATTTGTATTGCTTGATGAGAGGGAGAGAGGGGGTCTATTTATACACAAGGGGGGGGACCTAAGTGCTAAAAAACAAACAAACCGACCTAGGAAAACCTTCCATGTACGCCAAACCGACCATTCCACGTCGGTTTCACCAGTTTTGAAGGTAACAAACCGCCTCCCCGAAGCTGGCTCGAACCGCCTCGGCCAGTGGTGCGGCCGCACTGTGGTGCGTGCAAGACCCGCCAGGCCGGCCTGGCCCGGGCTTCGCAGGTTTGGGCTTCCTTTGCTCAAAAGTTGTAAGGTGGACTGGGGCCGCCCTGGTTTCGACGTTTTGTTGCGATTTACGTTTGGGCTTGCCATTTGCTCCTTTGGGCCTTTTTTCTATTTGTTGATTTCATTTCTTTTTCTTTGTCTTTTTGGCCCAAAGTGATCATCCATGAGTTTGTACCGCAAGTCCAAATAAACACCAAAACTTTGGAATATGTTAGTTGAAATTCCTATTTCTAGGTTGTTTTGGTGTTGTGTTGACGGTATTTAATTTGTCGTTGGTGACCGTCAACGAGTGCCGCCAAAAGCCTACGAGTAAGTCCGTTTCAAATTGAAATACTAGTACTACTTTGTAGTAGTACACAAGTTCTGATAAGCCGCCGCAAACTTGCGTCCGAAACCCGGTGCCTGTGGGGGCCATGGTGTCCGTCTCTCGCCGTCTCTCGTCACTTCCTTCTCCCATCTCCCATCTCCCATAGTACCCCTAGTAGTAGTACCCCTCTTCTCGCCTCTTCGCCGACTTAACTCTTCTCACCCAACAAAGAGTAGAGAGCGGTCCGACACAGGGTCCGCCTCGCGCCCTCCCCCTGCCCGGCATCTCCATCCTTGGCAGGTGCACCTCTTTATCATACCCATGGAGCTAGATATGATTCTTCGTGGTGGTTTTTGAAACAAAGAAATACGTAGTTTTTTTTTTTTGGTGGTTGCAGATCTGTCCATCACGGGGGCCTCCGTGGCCCCGTGGCGGTCCGTGGCGGCTACGGCGAGGTCGTGTCATCGTCTTGACTTCCTGACCGGGATCCCGGCCGGCGTGGGAGCGCGGGCGGAGAACGAGGCGTTTATCGCGGGCGTTCGACAGATTGCCGCCGCCGTCGTCTCGCGAAGTCCCGGCCGCTCAAATCTTCGTGTTGGGGCGTCCGCCCGAAGAAAATGTCGGAAGAGAAGCACATCTTGTTGGGTAAAGACCTACAGGCCCTAGATTCTAGAATCGATAGCCGTGGATTGTAAAAATCCGAATCAGCCCAAGAGCGATTTTACCTAATTTTGCCCATCCACATGCCTACAACCATAAAATCTTTTTCTAGAATCCGGATATCCAAACACAACATTCAGATTTTTGTCTAAAATCTAGATTCTAGAAATCTAGCTAATTAAGATTTTGAGAATCCAAAATCTGATCCAAAGGGTTTTGTTTTGTCTTGCATATCCTCATGCTATCTGCCTTAAATACTTTTTTCCGATTGATTCTAGGTACAATCACAAAGACCTATGCGGGGAGATTATAAATAGGTTTGTTTGGTTGCCCGCATCCCGTTGAACTAGGCTGGCCGGATGCAGGGTGATGTGCGCCGCTCAAACTTGTGCAGTGGTGGTTGTTGTTGTTTGGCTATGGCTTTGGCTATGGCTCGCCTCTCTACTCTCATAATAAAGGTCCGGGACCTCCACGTGTCCTCTTCCACATTAGAATGTCAAGCGCCCGGCCGACTTCATACAGAAGGTTGGGGTCCGAGAAGCAAAATCTAGCTAGTTGAACTCAAGCACGTGAGAGCACGGAAACTAGTCAAGATGATAGATGAGCTCGGCAATGTGAGTTCCAAGTGAACACGTATCTTGTCTGCATTACAAATTTATGTGACACCGGTATCTAACTTGTACACAAATTGTGTTGTCTTAAATACCTTTTTCGGTTGATCCTAGGTACAACCACAAAGAACTACGTGGGAGATTTTAAAAGGATCAAAGAGAAGATCATATACACATCTATCTATCCCACGGAGCAATTTGAAGATATAGATCTTGTGTTGTTGGCCCAAGGTGTGGTGCGGTCCAAGTGAATATACTGATAGTAGTAGTTGTAATAGGTACTCATTAAGAGAGGGGCTGCGTGGTAGTAGGACTATAATCTCCCATGTAGGTCTCGAGCCCCGGTCATGGCCATGGCTAGGCGCTTAAGACCCGTTGGAGATTAGAATCCTGCCGAGGGCCGCAAGCGTCTCGACGGTGTTGTCGTCCCTATTCGAGTCTGGACCCGTGGGACGTCCATATTTGTCTTCCTAGCTTAGGTCTTTCTTTCTTTGACAATGTTTGCTTGTTCTTGCTTCATCTTGTTCTCGTCTCGCATGATACTATTAAATCAGCCATTCACGTAACAACCCGTTTCTATGTTATGTTATTATTATCAAAATTTTATTCAAATTTGGAATGCTCTAGCTCTCCAAGAATCTTGAAATAAATAACTTAAGGGGAGAATTTATCTATACAAAATTTGGCAAATTTTCTGATTTGAATACATTTTGAATTCGAACCCACGCTCACTACAATAACTTATTCGGTGTAGTGTCCCCCGCCGGAAGTGAAACGAAACAAAACTACTCTCGCTTTCTCTACTCTCCTCCCGCCCCTCTTGCTCAAAATTGACGCCGCCGGAGAAGGCCCCGGCTGGGGGCGAGACGAGACGAGCAGCCGAGATGTCGATCGAGATGCCCCCGGCCGCCGTTCAGCGGTGGACACTTGGACCCCGGCGTCGTCGCCGGCGCCACCGCTTCCTCACGCACGCCCATCGGGACCACCTCGCCCGGCATTGCCGCCACCCTCGCCGTCTCCCCGCCCCACGCCTCCCGCTTCACCATCCCTCACGCCCTCCGCATCTTCCCCCAGCTTCGACCGCGGCGCGTTCGTCGAGTCAACGTTCAGCGACCGCCCGCGCTTGGCGTCCGGACCCGACGGGCGACTTGACCGTCACCGCGCTGACGCCAACCACTACCGGTCAGCTCAGCCCGTCCCTCCTCTTTCCTCATGTCCCCTGGTCGATTCGGATAACCAACCATTCTCATCCATTCCCTTTTAACATGGGACCCGGTGCCGTGATGTTCCCTGTTCGAGGGCCCCTTCGGCCCGTCCCTACACACCGGCGACGCCGCCCTGACTCCCAGCGCCTCGCGCCCCCCTGGCGCCGCCGCACCTCTTCCGCCGCGCCGACTACCTCTTCCTCGACGCACCTTCACGGGTGTGCGCTCCGCTGATTCCCAAGAAGGAGGACTCTATCCGCTTAGGTGATCAACTGGCGTGCAGAAGCACCCCAGGCCGGCGTGTGTACCGCTGCACCTCGCAACATGCTAGGGCAGGAGGACGCCCTCGTAGGGGTGTCCAAGGCGTTCGGGTCCAAGATCTACGTCGGCGAGGAGAGAAATCTCAATCGCCACCGTGACGCCACACACGTCGCGTCCGAGATCCTCGCCGATGATGCCACCGCCTCTACCCGCTTCCATGTCATCCCGCCGCTCCCACGGCCGTTTGGAGCGGCCACGGAGATCCTCGGCTGGCGCCGCGCGACCAGCCGTAGCCCCTCATCATCCGGCCTTCCACGCAGCTGGGGTACAACCACAACTACGATCCACCGCACATCGAGGAGGCGCCGCAACGCAGCGGCGGCCAGCCCGATCTTGACAAAGGGCGAAATGCGCTGATGAATTCGGGTCCGCACGCCAGGCTGCCGATGCACTCGCCACGGACGAGCCGGAGCAGTGCGCCGAGGATCCTCAAGCCCAAATGGGTCATCTCCACCACGCCGCCAGTACAAGGCGGTGGACCTCGCCTACGTTAGGAAGCACTGCCCTCGTCCCGGTTTGGCCTCGACGATCCCCTATGGAAGTTGCTCGATATCCGATGGAATGTCTCTTCGTCCACCGCTCGCCGCAGTAGTGCCGCCGACAGCCAGAGCCGCCGAGAAGGGCGAGGAAGTGTTCAATTCTTGTGTTGATGAGTTTGGCTCGATGATGATGGCGGGTAGTAGAAGAGGCCGCGAGGCGGCAATGGTTGATTTTGAGATCGAGTTGAGCAACTGTCACGCTTTTTGGAAGAGCAAGATTCGATTATCACAACATGAACCCGAACCGTTGAGTCGTGAGTATTTGAGTGCTGAGATCATTGGTGATGTTGAGCTTCAAACCAATGATTCTCGGCTGGCTGAAGTGCGGGTTTTATAGCAACAACAAGCTTATCGAAGTAGGTGAGTTAACCGAAGCCGCAACAAAGGAGCGTAATTCAGCCAACCGGGTGTTGTGGCAATAGCAAGCCTGTTGAAGTAGTTGAGTTAACTCAAACCGATGGAAGGAAAGAGTTGAATTTGAGTGCGTAGACCGAACTTTGTAATTATGACAAAGGGAATGGAAAGGCTGAACTGGGGGCTCAAGAACGTAATCTGAATGTTCGGGCTAGTTTGATGGAAGTTTGCGTGCATAAGGTGACCGACGAAGGTAAAGGCGTAATGCAAGTGAATAAAGAGATCTCAGTTTGTGCATGTTACTATTTTAGCTACCGAGGATGACCCCATTACTACATCATCAAGAATTGAGAAGAACTCGATCAAGACTGAAAGGGTGAGCGATTCTTCAACTATTGTTGGATCATCAAAGGGCCTTAATGTGAAGGTGAGGAGGTTGTACAGTCCATGAACCTGCCGGTTCCATGGCCCCCATCATCTCGCGTCCAACTCATGGCCGCCTCCAAGCGACCTAGAGGTTGTCCAACCGGTTTCTAGTAGCTTCACTCTTCTTCTTTGTCAAAAATTAAATCTCTATCGAACTCGTATTGCTAGTTTGTGCGGCCTCACCAAGGATGGACAGAACGGCGGGTATTTTTTTTACAATCCTCGGGTATGATCCGATGGTGCTACTTAAGAAAAATAGCTAGAGAATTGGAGATATATCTACTGATCCAAGAATGATATCTTCTCTATTTATCGGTTTAATTTGGAGATATATCTACCGATCCAAGAACTCAGATTGTTTTCTCGAACCCCGGAAGAAGGGCGTGTTATTATTTATAGAAATGCGCTTTCTAGTGGAAGTGACCAAGAGATCTTTTTTTTTTTTTTTTTTTGAAAAAGAGTTTCATTAAACTCGCCTTTTAAGAAAGCCAAAGACAAGACAAGATAATACTCAAGGGTTACCGTTACAAGATTAAGCAAAAGAAAGACAAAGAAATTGCCCGACCCACTACATAACCTCAAGGTCTAAAGCTCTATTACATCGCTTGAAACTAAATTTATTGGAACGAAAGCCTTCACCCGGCTTAGAATCTCCTCCTTCACATGCTCGACATGCTCCCCTGTCTTTATTCTTGAGTAGGATCATCCACCGCGCATAAAAGATATTGCAAGATATACAACATCGAGTGGGTGAGTTGGGATATTTCTTTTCAATAGCCATTTTATTCCTTAATCCAAAGCGCCCATGCAAGGCTAGCAAAACAAAAAACACAACTCTAGTTGGTAACAGCCCCTCGCTACGCAACCATCTATCGATAAAGTCATCCAATGAATTGGGAGGTTCTATCCGCAAATCTCTTTAACCATTTGCCAAATAAATCTCGCCACATGACGCTTGAAAAAACATGATCAATAAACTCAAGACCATCATCCGGACAACACTTTCCGGATCCCTTCCACCCTCTTTTTGAGCAAAGACTATGTAACTTGTAGCTTGTTGTTAAACATTTGCCATAGAAAAACTTAACCTTCGAGGAGATGCTACCCAGTAGTTCGCCAGTGTGCTGCCTTCGTGGAACCCCTCCACCCCGCCGAGGTCCGCCCCTGCACAATGCCTCAAACTCCGGCACGCGCCGCACGCAAGCAAAGAACAGGATTAGGAAAACCGGCTTAAGCACAAGGGAAATCAAGCGACTCACCGGCGAGTAGGGAGGCGGTCTTCTCCCGTCCGGATGCGACGGAGCTCCGCATACCGCTTAATAGCGGCATGGATGCGACGGAGGTCCTGGAGAAGGAGCTCCAAAT
This sequence comes from Hyparrhenia diplandra, assembly GCA_015847255.1. Classification (NCBI taxonomy): domain Eukaryota; kingdom Viridiplantae; phylum Streptophyta; class Magnoliopsida; order Poales; family Poaceae; genus Hyparrhenia; species Hyparrhenia diplandra. The sequence continues at coordinate 108,697 of JADLZK010004674.1, read as the reverse complement.
GAGCGGGAAGAGGAGGAGACGCGAGCCGAGCACGTGGAGGCAGGAGCCACAACCCGAGGGTGGGTCCCGCGGCGGCAGCGGGGCGGGGGGAGCCGAGGTGCGATGACGGACGCCTGCACTCCCCTGCCTGCAGCCAGAAACCACCCTCCATCGTGCTCACAAGTAGGAGTGGTACAAGATGAGGGGTGCGTAAGAGGAACAGATTTAAGAGTGGAGTGAACCCGCACGCGGGGAGGGGGCAAAGCCTGAACTCTTCCCCTCCCTTTTCGAAAAAAAACAAAAAGGTGTGGCGGACGCCGCCGGAAAAACCCTTCCCTCCTCCCTTCACTTCGCGGTTGGCGGTCGATTTTTGCCGCCGCACCCCATCCGTGGCGCCTCCTAGAATATGTATTTATTCTTCTACAAAAAGAATATATATATTTATTGGTTCTAAGAAAAAGAATATATATTTATTCATGCTTGTAATATTGTTCAAACATGTCGTTGTCACGATTTGTTCATGTAAAATATTGTTCTATGGGAGATGGGGACTCGAATCTAACCTGACGTGACGGGGTTGAGATTTGTTTGAGGTGTCCAACAAAAACACAATTCTTTGACTTTTTAAAATCTAATTTGACCAAATTACACGCGCCAAATTTTTTTTTTGATTGGCGTGCCGCCTATCCCAATTTTTTTGGACCGAGAGGATCGAGGGTTCAATAACTCTTGACATTTTTTTTTTATACTTCGGACCCGTGTTGGATACATGCGATCAGAAAATGCCCGCCGTAGCCTATACGCATCGCTTCAACTCCTTCCCTCCACTCGCTTTTTTTCGAAAGCGTGCTCCACTCGCTTCAACTCCTTCACTTCCCCGCCAGCGTGCCGCCCGCTCTCCTAGCCTCTTCCCCGCCCACCACATGTGCCGCCACCTCCATTCCTCCTTGCCCTCTCCCCCCCCCGTTGCCGCCGAAGATGAAGTGGCACGAGGAGAGGGACCCAAAGACGGGAGGTTCGTCCCCTGTTCCTCGTCCCGGGCGATGTCGACGGAGGTGAAGACGGAGGTGACGACACCGCCAAGGTTCAACAAGGGTGTCCCTACCGCCTCCACGGGGTACAACAAGCCGGGCATCCGTGCCGCTTCGTCCTTGTCTCTCGTGGAAGACTAGAAGCCCGTGGCCACTCACGGGCATCAAACCCTAGCGACGCCGATGATGGAGAGGCGGAAACGGCATGCGCCGATGGCGTTGGAGGAGTTGCGCCCGGCAACACCGAGTTGGAGGCGCCACCCCGCCGGCATGACATGCGGTGCCGATGCGGCGGCGCTGATACCGCTACCATTGCCGAGGGCCTTGTACTTCGCCTCCCAAGCAGCGGGCGCCGTTGAGGCGGCTAGCGGCCGTGAAGCCGGGCGGAGGCGAGGGCGAAGGAGAAGTCATCGGCAGCGGCGGCCGAGGCAAGCGGTGAGGAAGGCCGGCGGGAGGCGACGCCGAAGGAGAAGGAAGCGAGCTCGTCGTTGGCGCAGTAATAATGCCTCGTTTAAAACTTTTTTTCCACTCGGGATGACCCCATTTCCATTACTTTTGATTATGGAAACACAAGCATTCATTAGAAGTTTTACGTAAGAGAAGCTACAAAAACGCAGTCATGCCTAAGAGACTCTATCGAGCTTAAAACCGAACACAACGTAACCTCCCTTGAACCCATATATCACGGGCAATCGACAACGACAAAGAGCTCAAACGGTAACGGTGTTGACGCTTTCTTAACGTATGCGTAAGAATTCGCAAGCGCACGGAATTGTCGTTATAGCATTTCACCCGAAAGTATTCGGGTATCGTATTTCCACGAGGAACGGTTGTGTGATTACTCTCGAACAGAGTCACCCTAGGATAACTATGGGTGGTGAGGTATCTTTATGGGCTCAAACTCTCTAGCGGGGATCACTTGGCTGTTATGTCCTCACTTCGGGGCACCGCCCACGCCAAAGGACGGTGTGCGGCAATTGCACTCGCGCCACACCAACGTGGGGGATTACAAGGGACGCATAAGGTCACACAACCCGACCGCCTACCCCCTCAACCGTGGGATGCGCCACAAAAGATAGAAAACCCTTAGTCTAGACACCACGCTCTACACTAGTGATTATTACTCTAGCGTGTCGACAAGGCTTACCCGTCCCCTGGTCCTTCTACCGCAGTACCGCCCGAAGGAACGGCTATCAATCCCGCAAGTCCAAAACAGCTAGATAATGTGCTCAAGAGTAATAAGCCAAAAGAGGGACACAACCATTCTTACCCAAATGATTAGAAGGTTGTAGAGGTACAAGCGTGGTGGGTGTCGACAAGTCCGGCACTCCGACCACCCGAGATCCGCAATGCACCGGGGGTACACCGGGACTCCATGGAGAAGAGGCCAAGACCTCTTCTAGCCTTCCCTCTCTCACTCTCCATTAGAACTAAGAAGGAGGAAGAAGAATAAGAGTGGAGCTTCTTCCTCTCTTCTACATGGTGGCCCTCCTTGTGTTGTATGTGGAATTGGTGTGTGAGTGAGGGAGAGAGGGGACCTATTTATACACATGAGAGAGGTGGCCAAATGACCCTATTACCCCCTAACCGACCTTGGTAACGCGTCTAGGTACAGTGAATCGGTCACCCAAGCACCGCACCGCCCTCCACACGTCTTAATGTGCCGACCGCCGAAGACAGGGCTCAAACCGCCTCGCCAGGTGCGGGCGCACCTTGGGGTGCGGCCGCACCTTTGGGCTCTGCCGCCCAAGTCTTCGTGGGTCGTCGTCATCCTGCTCAAAAGTTTGTGGGCGATGTTGGTTTGGCCCAATTCTGTCATTTCGGTCCATTTCCACCCTGGGCTTGAAGTATTCTGAAATGCGCTTTCCAGGGTCGCGTACTTTGGTCGTATTTCCACCTATTTTTATTATAAATACTACAAAATACATTTCGGACACTACAAGTGGAAATATGTTAGTAATAAATGTATATGAGTATAAAAGGTATAGTTTCACTCCCTTTATGGTAGTAAGTTGACGGGAAAAATATGTCGTTAGTGACCGCCAACAAACTCCCCCAAGCTTACCCTTTGCACGCCCTCGAGCAAAAGATAAGTACTTGGTTGTTGATCGAGTTGCTACTATGCCGATTACATTTCACAAGTGCCGTGTTTATAACAAGATTTTCTACTATAGTTTGGATAAAGTGGCACATCTTTACTCACCTTTTATCACCTTTCATCGTAGCGGGCTTGTTAGTCGCCTCGTAGTCTTGGGCGGTTGCCGATAGAACGGTTATAATAGAAATACTACTCATTCATTCTTTTGATCAACTTTTCCATCCGGGATTATTTATTAAATTATATGTTGTTTTTTTTCGAGAAAGTATGGGCTTATTACTATATATATATATATATTTTTGGAGAGTGTTAACACCAAAATTTGGTAAAGCCCGGATGACAGATGGGCCGCAAACGATGATTCGTGAGAGGTCATTCGGCTAGCAAAAGACAAGCAAAGAACTCTATGACATCGGAAGTCGATGTCATTCGGCTAGGGAGCCCGAGTCCGAGAAGGAGCCGAGCAAGAGATGGTTCGCAAGCCCGGAGCGTCAAGAAGAATATCCCGGACGAGGGCCCACATCACGTGCAATTCCCACGACTCAGAAGACTTGGAGGACAATGTATCTTAGCTAGATGTTTTTCGTTATTATTATTCATAATTAGTTAGGACTCGTCAAGCCCGGGGTATAAATATGAGACCCCCGGAACTATAAAACGATCTACCAAATCAAATACAACCAACCTGGCTCCGTGCCTTGGCTCCGCCACCCTTCGAGTCCGGGCCGTGTCGTCGATCTATCATGAGAGGATTCATCGACCCGGCCCACCTTCGTAGTACCGGCAACCTTGCACCATGTCTAGTATCGTCGGCGGATTTAAGCTATCCGGGGCAAGAGGGTTCTTTTGTCGATCATGAGCCATCCGTGGGCTAAGATCCGGCTAAGAGCTAGTTATCGGCTTCATTAGATCCGCAAATCTAATGAATTCATTAAGTTACCAAGTGGTGCATACTTCTTATTTGTTTATTCATTATTATGATGATTGCACACACTTTTTGCCCAATTTAGATTGATGTGGCTCGGCTTTATCTTTTTGATTAGATCTAGATGTCATCGCATTTTCAATGTTTATCATTAGCTTGTCATTAGATCTATCTGTTCTTTCATAGCCGAGCCTAGATCAATCTAGGTTGTCACATGTTGCGGGTTCTTGCGCATTTAGTCATGAGTCGTCTTGGCAGGCTAAGGTTTTACGTGTAAGTTTCTTCCTCATGGACCACGGATTCTAAGAAGCCCGCCGAACACGCTATGTGTTTACTTGTATCTTGCATGTGTAAATCTACCTATCGTTAAAGTCTAGTCCGGCAAGCCGTATCATGCGGTGGATTAGCTTGTTGCGGTGTATCATGCGGTGGATTGCTGTTAGGGACGAAGAGGGTTTAGAACGGTTAAGTCCGGCAAGCCGTATCATGTGGTGGATTAGCTTGTTGCAAAGTGTATCATGCGGTGGATTGTCGTTAGGGACCGATCGGGATGAATCTCTGGCTTTGCTTTAGATTAGGTTTGCATATGTACTTTACTTGTCTATGCATACGCGCTTTGTTGCATTTCTTAAGCGCAATCACTAGAAACAGGTTTAGAACCCATCTCTAATAACGGGCGCCAAATGCGCCGATATTCCCAAGTAAAACCACCATGTCGGGTGATCCGAACGGAACATCAACGGGATAGATCTTGCCAAAGAAGATATTCATCCGCAAGCGCACGGATCTATCATTGTAGCATTTCACCCTAAGTATTCAGTGGTATCGTTATTTATATTTTTCCCAAAGTAAGGCATGGTGTAAAAGTCTCTAATTCGACATGGTCAAGATGACACGAATGTATAACAGACCAATGCTCATAATAGGGGTAAAAACAAGATAGGTAGTAGGATAACTTGACACACACACTTGAGCCAATCTCAAGGATAAAGGTAAAAGAAAGAATAAAAGAATAAGTCTAACATGGAGCAGGCATATCCTAGATAGTCATGTCAAGATAGCAAGATACACACATGTTTTACTTGGAGAAATTCTAAGTCAAGCTCGCAAGGTCTCTGCTGAGCTACTTCGGCACCCAAGAATCGCCCAAACTGGGATGGAGACCGGCAATTGCACTGCGCCACACCCGAACGTGGGGGATTACAAGGGACGGACAAGGCTGTCACAACCCAGCCGCCTACCCCCTCAACCGTGGGATGCGCCACAAAAGATAGGCAACCCTTAGTCTAGACACCACATCTACACTAGTGATTATTACTCTGGCGTGTTAACAAGGCTTACCCGTCCCCGGGGTCCTTCTACCAGAGCACCGCCCCCGAAGGAACGACTATCAATCCCGCAACCCAACATTAACCAAGTCTAACTCTAGATAGAACTCATCATATCGTTCTAGCTCTTTGGTCTAAACATGTATGTATGATAAACTAAGCATGCAGTTCTATAAGACAAGATCATGATATAGGAACTATAGACTAGTTCTTCAACCAAGATTATATCACAAGAACTTTGCTCTAATTCAAGAACATGACTATATTGATAAGTAGAGAACAAGAACAAGATGAAGAACGCTAAATTGCTCATACCGAATAGCTCCAAAATGTCTTGCTCTCCTTTTATTTTTCTTGCCAAACTCCTCCTAAGTACAAACTAAAAAGAAGAAGAAGAAGAAGAAGAAGAAGAAGAAGAAGAAGAAGAAGAAGAAGAAGAAGAAGAAGAAGAAGAAGAAGAAGAAGAAGAAGAAGAAGAAGAAAAAAAAGAAGAAGAAGAAAGGGGGAAAGAAGAAGAAGAAGAAGAAGAAGAAGAAGAAGAAGAAGAAGAAGAAGAAGAAGAAGAAGAAGAAGAAGAAGAGAGAGGCTACATTGTGTGGTGTGTGTTACAAGTGAGGGAGTGCCCATCTATTTGTAGGACCTTCACCATGGGATCCTATCTTGGCTAAGCCATTTGGTACTAATCCCGCACCGTATTCAAGGGCGAGCAAGCACCGCCTCCGCACTTTTCAGGTCGAGATGGGCCGCCAGACGGCCGGGCCGCTTTTGGCCTCGAGGGTGCGCGCAAGACCAAAGGTGCGCCCGCACCAGTATGAGCTCCGTTTGGGCTGAAACTTTGCATGAGCACGTGGGCCTCGGAGTTAGCTTCGCTTCGAGTATTCGTCGCTGAAATCCGATTTCAGATGAGAAAGTTATGCCCAAAATATTGAACCCATGTCTTGGCGGTCATTTTATCATTTCATGTTGGACTCGGGCCTCGACCTCTTGGGCTTGTGCTTGGATATTGATATTTTATGGACTTTTCTCCCTTGGGCTTGATGTTCTCGTGAATGCGCTTTCCCGTGGAGGCGCCTTTTGGTGCATTTTCCACTTGATTTTTATATAAATCCTGCAAAACATTATTTGGCACTACAAGTGGAATTATGTCAATAATAAATGTATATGTGTGTAGTAAGGTATAGTTTCACCCCTTATTGGTAGAATGTTGACGTTAAAAATATATGTCAGGTGACCGTCCAACACGCTTCAACGAGTAATGAGTATTTATAGATCTATTTAGATGTATGCGTGCTTTTGGCTTGTCATGGTTAGATTGTATCATGCGGTGGATTGATCTAGTCGTGGTAAGTGGTTTATATCTGTAGTAAGTGGTATCATGCGGTGGATTAGCTTGCAAGGGTTTAAGCTTGACGGGTTTAGGAAGGCTAGACGCGTCACGTAGACTAGTTGGATGAAACCTATGCATGTGTCTTTTAGATTAGGTTTATATTTATGAGTTACCTCGCTTTTGTTCCATGTTGTCAATTAATTCGATCCATGCAATAGAGCTTTATGATGTCATATCATGATGATCGACTTTACTTGTTCAAACATGTCTTCTATGATCATTCGCAGAATCGTTACTACGTTACATCTCTATACATGCTTACCGAATGCATTCTTTATCCTGTCGACGTGATAGCTTTCATAGCTATATGTCTTTACATCCGACCTTAGAGCCATACATGCGTAATCGTTTGGTCTCACCGTGGCATGTTCCGTATCTCACGCTTACTTCCTTGTCAATTAATAGGTCAAATTGACGCACGCCTCAAGACGCTCGGGCAGCCGAGTAAAGCCACCTATTCCGCTTGTCGCTGTGCGCGGCGCAAGGAGTAGGATTTTTTGTGCCTACACACTTTTTGGGCACGCCCGGTGGGACCACTCAAGATCAAAACAATATGCCGAAGAAGTCGACAAGAACAATGTCATTCAGCTCCGGATGGATGACCTTCCACCCGACCTGAACACACGGTGAGAGAGATGTGCTTAGCCTTCTCGCGAAAGTGCATGTCATGCTTCTCCAAGAACAAGAGCGGTACAATCATCCGTAAGACGGATCTTCCAAAGATATTGATGCCCTAAGTGATAAAAGATATGCTCAGCAAGTATCCGATGAAGAAGAGGGGGCAAGAAAGGAAGATGAGGAACCAAGTCCTCAAGAAATCCGTCGGATGGAGGAAATTGTCGCAGCCGGCCGTTGGGAGTGCAATGACCAATCACAACACGGCGTTCTTCAACACTTTTCGCGACATCATGAAGGCTAGCTTTGGACCCGAGTTTGATCAACACTTTGAGGCTCGGCTTGGTGAGCTTTCGGGGCCAAGATACATACATACGCCTAAGCCCCCACCAATAAAAGGAGCTACAAATTGGGAATCGGAGGAGAGAACAAGACACCGAGAAACCGAGGGATCCGGAGCCAAGACACATGGAGAAGCGGCGTTCGGTACATCCGAAATCCTCTAGCGTACAACACATACTCAATAGCTCCAATGGCCAGTGGGTTGCAGAGAAATCCCTTTGGCCCTAGTTACACAGAGTTCGTTGACTACTCCACAATTCATGCTATGCCAAATCCTGGGTATAGGCCAGCTGGACAGTCAGGACAATCTCATGGACCACAGAACTCAAATATGGATATACTCCTAGCGAGGATGGCCGATATGATGCAACACCAATTTGGGATCATGTAACATCCCAGATATTAAAAAGTAATTAAAATATTAAAAATGATCATTACCGTGTGTGCTTATTAAGTATCAAGGCAATAACGCATTTCGTGTTTATATATTGCGCTTATATGTTACAAATAGTGTGTTTTGTTTGTTACATAATATATTGGCATTAAACATTAGTTATAATGTTTTGTGATTTTCTGATGGTTGATTAATGATTGTTCACCAATTAAGTTGGCTAATTAATTATTTTATTAATCCTAAATTCAAAATCCTACTTTCTAAACTACTTGGAATTAGGCGATGAGCCCAAAAGCAAAAGTGTAGATCTTGTTGAATTAAAAATTTCTATTCTTGGAGATTTTCAACTTCTATTCAAATTTTAGGAGATTGAATATTGGGAGATTTTTGAAGAATAGGAGAGAAAAGATGCACTAGTACGCTACTTCAACAAACAGACGTAGCTGCCTGCACCAAACAGCTTGCCTGCCTGCTTCACTGTCGCCGCCGACGCTCTTCTGGCCACATCTCCTTCTTCTTGATCATTCTCTTGCCACCTCCTCACTTTTGTGTCATGGCGTGATCCACTGAAGTGAAGAATTTGGTTTTCTCTTCTTTATTACTCTCTCGCTCTCTATCTCATTTCCTCTCTCTGTTTCGTGGAGGCAGACCAGGGCAAAGCAGCAACAATAGCAGCTAAGCTATCCTTCCCTTTCCTTCCTTGCTGCCGACGCCAAAATTTCCTCCCTCTCCATTTTCTCCGTGCAGCAGTAGCCGCTACCGGCCACCTTTCTTTCCTTCCTGTGCATGCTAAGCAGCAACGGCAATGCAGCAGCGGCTGCCATGGCTGGCCGCCGGACTGCCATCAGCAGGAGCAACAGCCAAGCTAGGACCGGTGCTGGCTGCCCGAGCTGTCGATCGGCTGCTGGACACAACAATCCCAGGCGCCCTCTCTTCTGCTCGAGCACGGTCGGCAAGCACAGCCGCAGTGGCCATGGCTGTGCAGCGCCGCCGTGAGCCATTCCTCTGTCGTTACCCAAGCCCGCCAAGCACTGGACGCGCCGGAATGCCGTCGCCGTTGCCAGTTCGCGCTGCCACCGCCGCTGTCATCGCCGTCGAACTAGCTCCGCTCCGTCCTCGACTCAACAACCTTGCCATTCAAGTCATGGTGAGCTCCCAGATACCGCCCGTGCCATCCGTTTGCCGTTTCCCGCGCCGTAGTAGCCGGAACGCCGGTCGCCGGCGAGTTCCGGGTTGCCGCGCCGCCATGTCCGCCATGGCCGCCGGTGAGGTCACTGCCATGTTCGGAGGAGGGGGAAAGAGTGCCATCGTGTGCGGGATGGACCGAAGAATCCTTCGGGCTCGATCCCAGGGCCGTGTGCTCGCTGCCGGCGAGGTTGGCCGGTTTGTCGTGCGGCAGTCGCGCGTGCGTACTGGAGGAAGGAGAAGAGCAGTAGTGGGCTGGTCCTGTGCAGAGAAAGAGAAGGGGGAAAAGGTTTTCTTTTTTCTTTTTCTATTTTCAGCTGAAACTTGTGATTTTCATAACTAATTATTGGTGCATGCTAAATTCATGAAAATTTATGTGTAGCCTTTTCATGATGTCTAGTGTTTATGAAAAATATGAGATGTTGAAAATTGATAGTTCTTGCATGATTGAAAATTACATTCTTTAATGGAAAAATGTACCTTCCATGATTTTTGTAGGTTAAAATAAATGTTCCACGATCATGAAACTTTTCTGTGTATCCATTTTATTCTAGTTGATCTTTTGAATAGTACATATTTGATCTCTTAGTGATAAAATGATTGGTGAGTGTGTTGGTTATGCAAGATGGTTAGTGAATAGAATACCCACATGTAAACTCCATGTGTATGTGTTGCTTTCTTGATAACCACGTGATGGAGTTATTGTTCGAAAGTGATTAACCCTAGTTGTACTCAACTTTCGTAAGTTGTTTAAGTTCTTTTATGCATTTGTATGCCTTTCATCATACATCGTGGCATAGTACATTCCGTTATGTTAAGCAATGCATCATTTATTACGTGTAGTAAACGAAAAAGAGAAAGGTTAGAAGATACAAGTGCCAAGCGTGTGATGTTTTGGTCTCGTCGGAATTAAGGCAAGTGCATGACGAATCTTTGCTTCGGCTTCACGCCTATTATTCGAGTTTTCTTGCTTTCCAATGTTCAAGTATTATATTTCTCGTTCAAGTTCGAGTTTCCTGCTCATGAGATTCAAGTTTCAAGTTTTCATTTACATTCAATTCAAGTGCCGGTTTATCCGGAGGTGCAATTTGGTTCTTATATTCAAGTGCCTGTGAGTAAGTGCTGGCCCCACTTGCTCGGCTTTACCGGTAAAATGCTAAGGAGTATTCAAGTGTCAGTCCGTTTCGCACGGAAACTACTATTTATTTGGAGTTCCAAGAAATTATTCATGAATTCTCGTGGTTAATTGTTCTTCCAGTTCTGAATGTACTTGCCGAAAGTGTTTTCACTCACCCTTGTGTTTATTTGGTTTTTAGGTGCTAAACCATCACGACTTGCATGGGATCTCGGGAGTAGCACCATCATCACAAGTATTCACTTTTCGTTTTTCAATGCGTAACCTTTTACATAGCAGCTTTTCTACGGTAATATCTGTTTTAGTCCTAGTGAATATGTGTTGAGGGTAGCCCCGGTGGTGTTTCCAAATGGGGCGTTACATTTGGTACCGTAGCCGGTTATAGATTCTCGGAAAATAAGTTTTAAAATGACACTTTTGCACTATAGGATGGGCTGCATGGGTTGCATTGCTTTTTGTGTTTCCGCCGATTGTTTTTTTTATGTATATCTAAATTGTTTATGGTACCTTTTATTATACTCCTAACGTTGTGAAGCCATATAGGATGAGCATATCTCATATCATGCATAGAATGATGAAATAATCTGGTTCTTAAAATTTCCTCCTTATATTCTGGGAGTAGCTATGGTTCGTTATAGTTGTTCTGTTGTAGTAGATCTCATCTTGAACAAGGTTTAGCTAATGATTTTCCTTTGATGATCCTCGCTCCATAAGCTCCTAGTCCTTGGGGAACTTCTGGATGCACTCATCTACTATGCCAATTCAATACGTAAAACCCCGACTAATTCTTGATTTCTTAGATCGACACAAGGTATTCCTTGAAATTGATAACCAACATGTGTTGGCTGAAAGCTATTGTAATTGTACTCTACCCTGGTACCATGATCCATGACCATGATGAAGCGTCGAAATCTGGGGTCTCCTATGGATCGCGACCATAGGAAGTTATCGCTGACGCCGCTGTTATCGGGTTTCGTGGTCATGATCCATTATAGCTGCAATTAATGTGCTTTCGCTCTCCTTGGAACCTCCTTTGGAAAATTCATATCCGTGCTTCTCCCGAATTTCCGAGAACCCTAATTGTTGTTGCAGTCGTCTTTTGGTCACGGTTGTAATCTTGTGATCAACTCTTGATGCTTTGTGAACTTGTTGCAAGTCAATGTGTGTGACACATTTTCTTTTTCAATACTTATCTCACATGTGTTTTGTCACTTCAAAATCTCGGGACGAGATTTCTTTTAGCGGGGAAGACTGTAACATCCCGTATATTAAAAAGTAATTAAAATATTAAAAATGATCATTACCGTGTGTGCTTATTAAGTATCAAGGCAATAACGCATTTCGTGTTTATATATTGCGCTTATATGTCACAAATAGGTTGAATTAAAATTACTCTATGTTTGTTGTCCACAAGGTTAAGGTAGCTCCAGTGGTAGAGATGTGCGTGAACATTTTACATATTATCACAAAAAGTTACTTGCTCCTCGCCACCCGCACATCTCTCATCACACGCCTCGCTTCGCGATTGGGGCTTTGGAAAATCAACAGATAGAGTACATTTCCACACCCGCAGATTATTGGATCATGCGCAGCCTAGTGCGGGGGCACTTAATTAAGGTTTTACCATCCGGCGAGCTTGGTCATCTTTTTCCTCGGCTATGCAACTATAGTTCGGTTACCTAACCCGGACTTACAAGTTTGTATAAAAGCCGACACTAACATTTGAGCTCGAGATCTGCCGATAGCTTGCGCAGAAAGATACCCCATCAGTTCTTCACGCAGTATTAGGAGACCGGAGGTCGGATCCTCCTCCCACGAGCCCTACTTCACGCCACAAAGACGCCCACAGCCTACACCAGTGTTCCAGGCAGCATGGCCTCACCCTATGGGGACCCTGGGGTAATACCCGGGTATGATCCTAGGTGGGAGCCGCCGCCTCGCACACCGGCACCATCGAGTGGCCTCAAGGAGATACAAAGAGCATGGAGGGCCAACAGATATGACTTGGATGACAAACCCGACGATATGCCCCCACCAGTCCAAAGACAGGCAGCCACCATAAGGGGTGGAGGCTATCGGGGATCCAGCCGCAAGACCTCGACGTCCAAGACTAGGAACATTGAGCATACGCTCAATTCCCATGTGCAAAATACCGCATGCTGGCAAAGCAGAACTGGGAGCAAAGGCAGAGTCGCCAGAGATGGACCCAATTGAGTCCAACATAGCTACCCACCATGCACGCGAGGAAGCATTCCGAGGTACCAAGGCTTCGATCCCGATCCGTAGGCTTCCGATAGCTTGGGGAGGACCCCCACAGTATCATTGCATTGCATATTTAATTCCATCAAATTTTATTTTATTTTTAGCATGTTTACATTTCAGCAACATTGCATCTAAAAAAAAATCCAAAAATAGAATAAGTAGCACTTCTTTGTGCCTTAATGCTTATATATATGACTATAAAAATATTTAGTCTTAGTCCTGTTAATGCTCACTAACTCATATTTTTATGCATCAACAATTCATGGAAAAGGACTAAAATATAATTAGATAACCTTATTAGGGGTTTTTACTAATGATTTCCATGAGTTTTGGTAAAGTTGTGATTTGCAGGGACTTAACAGAAAAATAGCGTAAATGACGCGGTCATACGACCGACGTAACGTAACGCAATCCAACTCCAAACAAGTCTAGAAGGCTCCGGATTACTCCCGACGTGAACGAAACTTGACACCGAAGAAAACATCATCTAGAAGACTCCGAAGCCACGACGCATCGCGGGCCCAGTGGGACCCACTTCGGGCCGATCGCCCAATAATGGGGCCGATCGGCCTCCCTTTGGCGGCCACGCAAGCCCTGTCTCCGGAACCTTCCTCCACCGCCTCTAAGACGCAATCTAAACCGGTTGTTTGATGTCGGTTTGATCCGAGGGCGTCGTTAAGCACGAAGATTAGTACCACATTGCCTGCTGAAGCTGAAGAGACATAAGAAGACCCATATATATAGACCCCTAGGCTCCCCTGTCTCAAACAATCTGATCCAAGCCTCAAGTCATCATCAAGAAGGAGATCAAGAAGAAGCCAAGACAGGAGTAGAAGAGGAGACACCAAGAGATAGGATAGCTAATTCATAGCTCTAATCTAGAGCCTAGTTTAGATAGAAAGTCGAAGTTTAGAGAAGAGAGAGCATCTGCTCCTGGTTCTCGATCTCGTAAGTTACACTATGGATCAATATTATTATTGTTCTCATACACCTTTGTGCTATTTCATTACTATGTATGCAATTAGTCTACTTATACTTTATTCTAGTCATAGCATATTTGATATGATCATTATTCATGATAATTCAAAGCACTTATTTGTAGAGCTCCTAGTATATTACACGTGTGTGCTAGGTAGTAGAGAGTATGTAAGCATGGTGCTTAGATATAATTTACTTTATGGATTCACCTTATATGCCGGGTCGTGTGGTAGATCGTAGTGGTGACAGCACTATTGAGTCCTTTGCAATCCATCCCCCGTATATAAGACTAGTCGATAATGGTTCTTGGGATTATCTTGTTTCGTTCTTGATTTTCTTAAGTAATCTTCGGGTGCACATTCTTATTTATGGCTTTGATATATATATGATCTTATGCTATGCCTGTCTAAACATTTTGTAGATTCTTTGTATGCTACCTAAGAACTGTCCCTTTGTCATAAATCCAATCCTAATCTTACTAGAATTAATCTTATGCTATGCTCACCACGTGCACCTCTACCTGTCTCATATACCTTATTATTATTATTATTATCATTATTATTGGCTCACCTTGTTTAAGTATATGCTAAATACTACAAAATCTCATTAGTCTTCTATCACTATCTTTAATCAAATGAATTGTTTGTCATGTCTTCCTCGTGGATTCGATATTTAAAACCCTCCCCGTGAAATGCTCACTGACATCCGTGCGCTTTGGATCTATAATTATTTCTCTGTAAGCATAACAAATACCAACAAGCATTTCTCGGCGCCGCTGCCGGGAAGGTTTTGATAGCTATTCTTTGATTATTGATAGATGAATACTAAGTGTGGATTTTGCTACTTAGCATCCCCTCGCTAAAACAGATTTACCCGCTTATTGTCTTTTTTCTATCTTATTCGCAGGGTATTAACAGGTTTGATTGTGATTCACTACACATTGATCATCTGAATCAAGTCAAGAAGCTACAACAAATCCTGAAGCCATGCCTGAAAAGACGTTGCGAGAGTTCTCTGCTCCAAACATCAAGAACATTCGCACCCGGACCTACACTTCCAATCAATCATGAGTTTGAGCTCAAGGCAAGCCTCATCAACATGGTGCAAGCTAACCCGCTTTGAAGGAAAGACACATGAAGATGCAAGCACTCATCTCCGCACTTTCATGGAGATAGGCGCTACCATCAACATCAAGGACATTCCCAAGGACACGATCCTGCTCCGCTTATTCCCTTTCTCATTATTGGGAAGAGCGAGGCAATGGTTCTACTCCAATGAACAAAAAAGATAAACACATGGGAGAAATGTTCTACCTCATTCCTAGCAAAGTTTTTCCCCACAGTGCAAAACCAATGCCTTACGTGGAAAAAATTGCCAATTTTCAGCCAGCGAAGGGAGAATCTATTCCGGAGGCATGGGAACGTTTGCAAGAATACATATCGATTGCCCTCACCATGGAATGGAGGAATGGATGCTCTTACAAGGATTCTACCATGGACTAAATCGAAAACCAAGAGAGCATCTAGACGCCACCGCCGGAGGATCATTCTTATCACTCACACCGAAAAGCCAACATACTTATGTGTGCAAAATATCGAAAAATCAAGGCTGGACCCCAAGAACACCCAATACCGTCATCAAAGTGAAGAAGTACAAGAAGAACAAGAAGAACTGAAGGCAGATCAAACCGGATGGACGTGCTACTAAATTGGCTTGAGGAGCGAGCCAACTACAAGAAGGATCGACAAGCTTTACAAGACTCCATGAACGCTTCAAGAAGTTCAAGCTTGGTGGTCCACAAGTCAAGACCCAACCCAAAGAGAAGACCATAACCACGACCGACTTAGGGGTAAGTATTCGTGTAATAACTTTAATTGGTACTAAATTCAAGCAACCATCTTTACGAGAATTAATTGAAGAGCAAGTTAAAATTAATGATAGTTTCTCTAAAAAGGTTAGTTGCTAATGATAAAATTCTAGAAGATATAAATGCTAAAATGGATAACTTTTTCTCGCTATGATAAAAGAACAAGTTGCTTTTAATATCAAACTAGAATCAAAATTATCAAAATTGTCTCGCTGCTATGCCTATTGCCACTAATCATGAGCAGTACATAACATCCGAACGAGAGGTGGTAAGCAAACCACCGATCCACCATACCCGACGGGCGCAGAAGACCTTCGGCTAGGAAACCTACGGCACCTGCAGCCCCCTCGCACCACCCGTAGTACCGCCAACATTCCAGAAGATAAGGATGACGACGTAGAAGAAGTTGTGCGCCAAGAACCCACAGACAAGACTTTCACGACACCAACTTCCTACCATATCCAAGAAGAATTAGAAGACCTCAAATTGATGATCAATTCGCAAATTCGTAGAGGTAATCCAAAAGCTTTATGTCAATATACCTCTACCGGATGCCATGCAGTGTCCCAACATACGCCAAGTACATAAGAGATATCCTGAACAAAAAGAGACCGCTACCAACCACGAGATCATCAAGTTAACGAAGAGTGTAGTGCGGCAATCCTAAACATATTACCCATCAAGAAAAAGGATCCAGGATGCCCCACTATAGAGTGCTCAATCGGAGATCAATATTTCAACAATGCACTCGTGATCTTGGAGCAAGTGTCGGGTGTGATGCCCAAGGTTGTCTTCGACAACTCAAGCACCCTACCTTGGTTCCAACATCAATGTGTCTACAACTAGCGCATCAATCGGTTCGTTACCCGTCAGAATCGCCGAGAATGTTCCGGTGAGGATCCGGGAGTTCTTTGTGCCGCTTGACTTCGTTGTACCGACATGCACCCGACTCCGTGGTCTCACTAATTTCTGACGACCATTCCTAAAGCACCGCCAACGCTCACATCAACGTCGCTGGAGAAATCACATTTGAGATCAACGAAAGGAAGAGAAGTTCGCCTTCAAACCCCGCACTTAACTCGCCACCAATGCGAACATGATCGATCAAGAGAAGACGATGCCGTGACGAGCCATCCTCTCCAATGGAGGATGCACCGAGGACTAGAAGATTGAAGGTCCCCGCTCGAGGACCTTAACTACGGACCCTCGCCGTCGTAATTCGGTAAAAATCAAAAAATCCAAAATATTTTATTTCTCGCATTTATTTTCTGCAATTTAAATTCCTGCACTTTTACATTCACCGTAAAAAGAAAATTTACGCCCCATGATTAATAATTTTTGCGGAGTGAAAACCCGTATAATTACTTTTCTCGTGGTGGCATAAAAATAATTTTTACCTCTTGTCGCTTTATTTATTCATTTTTATTCAAAAATACAAAAATAATCCATCCTTACAAGTGGGACCCACATGTCATAGGGACAAAACATCAAATCACCACTTTCTTTATTCCCTTTTCTCCTCCTCCATCCATTTTCCACCAAAGAAATTCCACTTGACCTAACAAATACTATTCTAGCGTGGAATTTCAAAGAAAGTTTGATGGTGGAGAGGGCACCCTGTGGGCCCCACTTGGGGCCGACCGCCCCACTATCAGGCCGATCGGCCTCCCCTCCTTGCACTATAAAAGGGCAGCCACCCCATTGCCATTCTCATCCCAAGCAACACAGATTTCCGGTTTCCAAGGAGAAGCAGAGCTCGAGCGAAAAAAACTAGGAAGAGAGGAGAAAAAAATCCTCGAGATAATCTTCCCTTCCAAAAAAAAAAAAAAAAAAAAAAAAAAAAAAAAAACCTAGCCAATTTTCTTTCGGTGAATACCAACCATGCTTGGAAGGTTTCTCGATCCCCCTCCCGGGCTAGTTCCGGCAAGCGATGAGCACCGACACCCGAGCGACACCATCGCCAACCGCTTCCATCACCAATGGCCTCACCTAGCCAAGGTAAAACTCTAACCTTGGACGTACACCTTCATTTACGAGTAGGAGAGGAGAGAAGCCGGTATGAAAAACTGAAAAATAGAGATTTTGTATTAACTCCTATGCTAGATAACGAATTCATGGACCATATAGGGATTTTACCGGAGTTTACTTTTATTTTTCAATTGCTGGGATGGTCATCTTTTTACGACACCTCTGAGAGGGGGTGCCGACTTCTTACTCTAGAGTTTCTGTGCACTTTAAATTACACTGAGGATGGGAACGGGGTAACCTTCCGGTTATTCCGTCAACCATACACCATGACCTGAAACAATCGAAAGCACCGCATTAGGCTTCGCATCAAGTCGCCCAATAGACGTAACCTCCACCTTGAGTGACTTTAATAAGGAGATTTTCTGGCAAGAAATCTCTGGAAAGGGCATGTTTCACCGCCACGCACTAATGACATCCACCTCCCAACTTTGAGATTTCGCATAAATGGATGGCCCTTACCCTCTTCCCACGAAAAGACAACATCACCGTAAGAACATCAGAGCTGGCACTCTTATATGCCGCTGTTACAAGAACACCTGTCTCGCCCGTTAAACCGTTAGTGGAACACTGGCTATCGCTTCCCAACTTAGTTGGGGACATAAGCTGCACTTCTCTAATCACACGAATAGCCGTGATCTCAAATGCTAGGTGACGACACCACCATCACTTACATAACCACTCCACGGAGATCATAGGGTACGACATTTCCGGCAGGGCCGCTGGGTAAGAAAGGATCAAGAGCAATACTACTACCTTCATAATAATGACGCAATCCCGCTTCCTAACCCGGATTGGGCATATATGCTTTGCACTCTCTTGATAAATACGCAGCACAGCCGGTCCATCGTCACCGTCAAATCAACCGTAGCTTCAACATCCCATTACGTGAGGAGCGACCAAACCCCTGAGGGTGCAAATACATCAGCGTCACGAGGGCTTCGTGCCACCGTATCCACGCCGCGCCTACCCAGGAGGACTCAAGCTACCCACACATGAAATGCCGAAGGTAGTAATGCAAAGATTTATGCCGGCCCGCCACTCTTTTGCAGGATTCGAGTATCGCGACCCGCCAGTATTCCGCCAAGGTATGCATAACAACATGCGCACCGTGATCAACACTCGTAACACCCACTCCGACCTCCTTTACAATCAACAAGAGTGGATGCAACAAAGGGGGAGTACAGGGACGACATCCAAGACACGGTGGAGACTAATACTTGAGCAACCGGAAAGGCTCTTCGACTATCTAAGGCATGGGTAAGTGCAATAAGCGGCCTTGGGGAGTGGTCCCCGTTAAAAACCACAGCTGAGGGGAAACCCTGTTCAACACCAACCAACCAATCGTCGACCCTTTGGGGAAGGAGTACCCCGAGGTACCGCCCGTCGACCCTTGGGGAAGGAGTGCCCCGAGGTAAGTATCTATCTATCTATCTATTTATTATTAATTATTTTCGGCTATATTTATATTTAGGTTTGTTTAGCTAGCTAGTATAAATAAAGTTTAGTTTTTGACATATATATAGGTGTGCCGAATAAAAAAAAATGAGAACAATAAAAAAAAAAAAAGAGTGATGAATTATGCTACAAGAACATGATAGATGTTGCTCCTCTGTGATAATTGCCTAGTTTACCATCTTTACTTCTCCCAGAACATGGATATAATTGTTTAGATTCTAAAACATGCTTTGAGCTTGAGTTCTGTGGGAGTATGATCTTAGATTTCAAGTCTAGGCAATTGACTGATATGATATGATAAAAGTTGAGCTACTATCTATCTTGTTCATACGTGACACTTAAATTCTGGAGTATTAATCTTTGAAAATTCTAAAAAATGATGAGTCTCCTGTATGACATAAGCCTGATAAAATAAAATAAAATGCCTTGTTGAAAATATGCTAAAGTTGCTTCTGTTATATATCTCTTCAAGAGACTTGGGCATGACAAGTAAAAATAAAAAAAAAAAAAAAATATATATATGAGAGAAAAGTGAGACGAGAAAGAGGGAGAGAAATGAACAAGTGTTCTACTAGGCGAGAAGGGCCTACCTCCCTAAGAAAAGAGATGAAAATGGACAAGTGTTCAGGGCGAGTAGAGCCCACATCTCAAAAGAAAAAGAAAAAGGAGAGAGAAGAATGTGACAAAAGTCAATACGAGCGAAAAGAGCTCACCTCTCCAAACAAGTTGTCTTGTAACCCAAGGTTCTCTTAAATTTATTGCCATAAAGAAAGATATATTCGTAAAACAAAAGAGGCAAAGAAAAAGGCTAAGAAATTAAAAGTTTACTCTTATTGTTGTCATACAGAACACTCTGTTGCTTTCACCTTGAAAAATCTTTTTGTAAAACTCCGAGTTATAGTGAAACCACGAACTCGAGACATGGTGTTTGACTTAATTGTTCTATCTTTCAATAGTCCAAGACTCATGTATGATGAAAACCCCATGCTCTCAAGTAGATATAAGCAAGTTTATGATTCTGAATTTTTCATCCTACCTTGGTTGAGAATTGATTTGGTAACACACACGAGTCTTGCTAGGGACTAGCAAGAGGTAAGTTTGGGGGGAGTTTGTTGATGCTCACTAACTCATATTTTTATGCATCAACAATTCATGGAAAAGGACTAAAATATAATTAGATAACCTTATTAGGGGTTTCTACTAATGATTTCCATGAGTTTTGGTAAAGTTGTGATTTGCGGGGACTTAACGTAAAAATAGCGTAAATGACGTGTCATACGAATCGACGTAACGTAACGCAATCCAACTCCGAAACAAGTCTAGAAGGCTCCGGATTACTCCCGACGTGAACGAAACTTGACACCGAAGAAAACATCATCTAGAAGACTCCGAAGCCACGACGCATCGCGGGGCCCGTGAGTGGGACCCACTTGGGCCGATCGCCCAATAATGGGGCCGATCGGCCTCCCTTTGGCGGCCACGCAAGCCCCGGCTCTCTGGAACCTTCCTCCACCGCCTCTAAGACGCAATCTAAACCAGTTGTTTGATGTCGGTTTGATCCGAGGGCGTCGTTAAGCACGAAGATTAGTACCACATTGCCTCGCCGAAGCCGAAGAGACATAAGAAGACCCATATATATAGACCCCCTAGGCTCCCCTGTCTCAAACAATCTGACTGGAAGCCTCAAGTCATCATCAAGAAGGAGATCAAGAAGAAGCCAAGACAGGAGTAGAAGAGGAGACACCAAGAGATAGGATAGCTAATTCATAGCTCTAATCTAGAGCCTAGTTTAGATAGAAAGTCGAGAGTTTAGAGAAGAGAGAGCATCATCGTCCTGGTTCGATCTCGTAAGTTACACTATGGATCAATATTATTATTGTTCTCATACACCTTTGTGCTATTTCATTACTATGTATGCAATTAGTCTACTTATACTTTATTCTAGTCATAGCATATTTGATATGATCATTATTCATGATAATTCAAAGCACTTATTTGTAGAGCTCCTAGTATATTACACGTGTGTGCTAGGTAGTAGAGAGTATGTAAGCATGGTGCTTAGATATAATTTACTTGCGGATTCACCTTATATGTCGGGTCGTGTGGTAGATCGTAGTGGTGACAAAGACTATTGAGTCCTTTGCAATCCATCCCCGTATATAAGACTAGTCGATAATGGTTCTTGGGATTATCTTGTTTCGTTCCTGATTTTCTTAAGTAATCTTCGGGTGCACATTCTTATTTATGGCTTTGATATATATATGATCTTATGCTATGCCTGTCTAAACATTTTGTAGATTCTTTGTATGCTACCTAAGAACTGTCCCTTTGTCATAAATCCAATCCTAATCTTACTAGGAATTAATCTTATGCTATGCTCACCACGTGCACCTCTACCTGTCTCATATACCTTATTATTATTATTATTATCATTATTATTGGCTCACCTTGTTTAAGTATATGCTAAATACTACAAAATCTCATTAGTCTTCTATCACTATCTTTAATCAAATGAATTGTTTGTCATGTCTTCCTCGTGGATTCGATATTTAAAACCCTCCCCGGTGAAATGCTCACTTTGGACATCCGTGCGCTTTGGATCTATAATTATTTCTCTCAGTAAGCATAACAAATACCAACAAGTCCCTTGTTGAAATGATGAATAGTTGCTCTGTCTTATGCTTTGCCTGTGCCTAGTTTATAATTCAAGTTCTCTAAAGTTTGGGTTCATGTGGGTTGCATATGCTCTATCTAGTCTAGGTTGTTGCCAAGTATGATATGGTACAAATGGATTTGCTATGACTTTGTCCAAAAAGAGAAACTTGACATCCGGGAATCTATGCTTTAAAAAAAGAGAAATGTTTTTAGGCTATGCTAAAAAATGAGATGAAAAATGGACAAGTGTCCGAGGGCGAGTAGAGCCCACATCTCTAAAAAAAAAAAGGGAAAAGAAAAGAGAGGAAATAAAAGACAAAAGTCTAGGGCGAGCGAGCCCACCTCTCCAAAAAATTTATATAGCAATAAAGCCCATGCTTTCTCGAAAAGAAATAAATATTATCGAAATAAAATCCCCGGATAAAAAGTTGATCGAAAGGATGAATGATAAGCACCCTCTCGTTATAACCGTTCTATCCGGCAACCGCCCAAGGCTTTGAGAAAAGCCGAAAAGCCCCGCTACGATGAAAGGTAATAAAGGGTGGGAAAAAGATGTGCCATTTTATTCAAACTATAGTAGAAAATCTTATTATAACCCCGGCACTTGTAAAACGTAATCGGCATAGTAGCAACTCCCCGATCAACAACCAAGTACTTATCTCTTTTGCTCGAGGACGCGCAAAGGGTAAGCTTGGGGGAGTTTGTTGACGGTAACCAACGACATATTTTTTTCCGTCAAACTTACTACCATAAAGGGAGTAAAATTAAACCTTTTTATACTCATATACATTTATCACTAATAAATTCCACTTGTAGTGTCTTGTATTTTATTTTGCAAACTTATAATAAAAAGCAAGTGGAAAATCGACCAAAAGTACGCCTTCCGGGATAGCGCATTATTACAAAAATCCAAGCCCAAGAGCAAATCGACCCAAAACATCAAATGCTGGGCCGAGCACAGCCCGGCCCACAACTTTTCGTGGCGAAAGACGACACCCCACCGAGACCCGGCCCAGGCCGAGCCTGAGGGGTGCGCGCGCACCACCTGGTGCGGCCGCACCCTCCCCGAGGCGAGTTTCGCCCAGCCTCGGGAGGCGGTTCGTGCACTTTCCAAACGGGGTTTCCGCCCTGCGTTGGTCGGTTTGCGCACGTAAGGAAGGTTTTCCAGTCGGTTTTGGTGTATTTTAGCATTTAGGCCCCTCCTCCAAGTGTATAAGTAGGCCCCCTCTCTCCCTCTCTCAACACACACCATTTGGAGTCCAAAGAAACCAGCAATTTCTCTCTCTCTACCTCTCTCTCTTCTTCTACTTCTTCCTTCTTCTTCTTTCTTCTTTTTATTCTTTCTTAGTTAACACTTGGAGTAGAAGAGCTACAAGGAGGGCTTGTCTCCTAGAAGAAAGTGCTTTGGTAATACATCTACTCTATGGAGCATTCTTCTATTTGCAAGTCTTATATCTATGTTCTTGGCCTAACTTATGAACTAGAGTATAGTTTTGTTCATGTTCTTGTGTTGGTATATGAACTAGCATATAGTTTACATATCATAATCTTGACATGTTCATTACGAGTTCATCATCGATCATCATATGCCTAACTTGATTAGAGGTGGGATAACGGTTCGTTGTTCCTTCGGGTTTGCTCTTGTTCTAGTCCGTCCATTCGACGAGTGGGGATCCCGGGGGACAAGAGTAGTGTTCTAATATGCGGGCATGGTGCCCCTGGGTATTACGACACCTGCGAATATGAGTGCATGCCACGGTTGAGGGGGTAGGCGGCTTGGTCGTGACAAGCCTTGACCGTCTCTTGAAATCCCCACGCTCCGCCCTCCCCAGGCTTTGTAGGAGTTCGTAATGCTTCTATTGGGCCGTATGGCACCGAGTCTCCCCTGTTATCCTAGACCTAACCACGATTAAATCGGTTTGCATATGATCCTAACTATTCATTTGTATGGCCATGACTAGATACATTAGAACTACTCCATTAGGTTATTCATTTATTCGTTTATTCTTTATCTATTTTCTTTATCCTTTTGCTGGTGGATTCTTAAGTGTGTGTCACACTATCCATGAACCGTTATTGCTTACCCCCAAGTATGAACATTTTGGTCTAAGCAAACACATGTTCCTCTATTCAAATGCCATGCTAATTTATTAATCACATGCCTTCCTTTGGGAAAATATAAATAACGATACCTCGAATACTTCCGGGTGAAATGCTACAATGATAGATCCGTGCGCTTGCGGATGAATATCTAAGATGGCAAGATCTATCCCGCTGACGATCCCCATTTTGGATCACCGACATGGTGGTTTACTTGGGAATGTCGTCGCGGCGCATTTCGACGCTCTTATTGGGGATGGGTTTTATACCTGTTTCCTTTGATTGCGTTAAGAAATGCCAACACCGCCCCATCCAAGAAAGACTGGGGGCACGCTTCCCAGAGGATGATCGGCACTTAAAAAATAAAGACGGTACACCTCACGTCGAGAAAAGGATTGCAGCATCAAGCATGGGCCGATGTGGATGATTCCGATGAAGACATGGACTCTCCTCAAGAGTATGTGTGGCAAAAGGGATAGTGGTGCCCTCCTGGTCCGAGGAAGAGCCGAAGAGAAGAGTCCAACGTCTCGTGAACAAGGAGCTCAAGGAGGCAACAGCCGAACGCAAACAAGTATGGCGCCCAAAAAAGAAAACTTAGGAAGCCAATCATTTGGAAGAGGAGTATTCGGCAAGTGGGCGTTCGCGATGTTAGCATGGTGTTCTACATCCCAATAGAATTTGCAGCACCTACTGAGCAAGCTACTGATGATCCAGAGGAACAAGATGCTTATTCAGATGAAGAGGTCTATTCTGATTTTGACAACAAAGAAATGGTTGATCTCCTAGGACAGTTGGCTCTATCAAGACAAGTTGTGTTTGACAGGCCTAGGAAGCACAACCATCTAAAGCCTCTTTACCCCGAAGGGATATGTTAATGGAAAGCCTCCGACTCATATGTTCGTCGATGGGGAGCTGCAATCAATATCATGTCAGATACAACTTTCGTGAAGCCGGGGATGACCAAGGAGGATTTGCTCCGCACGGACATTGTGCTCGGGGACTTTGCTTTGAAATCCTTCAGATACCCATGGAGCCGTTCACATTGAGTTGATGATCGGCTCAAGACTTTGATCACTACCTTCTTTGTGGTCGATAGTAAGGGGTCCTACAGACTTATTACTTGGAAGAGATTGGATCCATGCTAATCAAGTTGCTTCCATCCACCATGCATCAAGTCCTTATCCAAAGGAACGGTGATGATGTCGAGATAGTGCAAGCCGATGATTCGGTAAGCATTGCCGCAATCGAGCCATCGTTTCGGGAATATGAAGGCATGGAATGCTTCTCAGAAGAGAATAGGAAGAAGGTCCCGTCGATTTTCTACTACAAAACCAACAAATGATTGAGATAGTCGACTCTCATAGTAATTTCTAAAGGAAAGATTACGACGGCTTCAAGAATCAGTTATTGTCGATTTGATTGGCCGACATGTATGATTTAATAGTTGTGAGCAAAGAAAACTTGTTCTATTCATAAGAGATAGCCGATGTGTAAATCATCGCCTTTAGCGTAAAAAATGCTCCATAGAATTGGAGAACAAATAGGCATAAATATTGTTATGTTGCCTTTAGTGCAAAAAAAAATATAAAAAACGCATCAATATGGAGACAGAAAAGTCTTTATTCAAGAATTCTAGAAAGTTTGTTACAAAAGACACCGCCGAGTACATCACAAAAGGTTCCTACATTGGTCCCGATCCTAGGTACTTATTCGGCACCATCCTCCGGTCACGCTTCTTCACTTCTTCTTCATGGCATCCTTGATCTTATCAACGATCTCTTGGATGCGTGGCGCCGTGGGTTCACTGGCATGTCGAGTGCTCGCACCAAACTTGACACTTTGCCTCACGAAGATAGTTGTGGCGCTCGGACAATTCTAAAGGAATGAGAAACAATCGCTTTACGAGCAAAGAATACATAAACGGGTTAGGATTAAAACTTACCACCAATGTGGACTTCCGGGGCCATACGGCGTTCATGCTCTGCAGCAGCGTAAGGGGCTGTCACATCCAGATCTGCCTAAAGCTCCCTACGGCGACGTTTCTCTTCACGCAGTTGCTTCCGAAGAGTCTCTACATCCGCCGGTGAATCATCATCAGAAGAGTCTGATGAGATGGGGATTGGGATGCGCCGAGTGCCAAACAAGAAGTCTGGGTGCATTGATGATCTAAAGTAGAAGGATTAGAATGCATCAAGATAAGAGATGACTAGATCTGCAAAGGGTCCAATCTTACCCAAGTGAGTGTGGAGCAGGTGGTGGAGGACCCTAAACTATTGATTCCTCGGCCACTTCTTTGCCTTTGCCTCGCCATTGGAGTTGCCTGTACTAGTGGAAAGTATCTAGCGAAGAGGAAAGAAATTGAAGGACAAAATTGCAGGTTCAATTGCGCTTTGGACATATAAGGCCAGGTACTTGATGGAAAGGAAGTTGATTGGCCAAAACAGTTAAGTTATATATTTTTCAGAAATTGCTTATTAAGGAAGCCATCTTTACTGTTCCATCTTCCCTCGGACCGACATTTTTACCCCTAGTTGGTTTATTGGGAGAAGAGAAAGGCAGGGGCACATTTAATGATACAAAGGAATGCTGCCGCGAGTTTTCTCGAAACCGAATTTCTTATATTATCTGAGGATTTGATTGATAATGACGTCGCAAGATTCGGTTGCTTTGTTCAGCAAGAATTTCATCCATTTACAAGAACAGAGGGCAAAAAGCAATTAATGCATATTTTGTTATCATCAGCACCACCGCTCTGCTTTGCCAACACTTATCGATTTAAGATTTTCTTCAAAGAAGGCAAGGAAGATTGATAGCAGTCTTTATAAAATTTATTCGGTTAAGGGTCCGTTCGGTAGTAGTATTTGGTATAGTGATGATTCGGCATCAAGATGATCAAGTCCATTCATACGCACAATTTTGAAGACACATAATCAAAAGAGGACAAAATTTAAAGAACTCGATTCTTTATTAACCGGCAGGGAATACAAAGTCCGTTACATGGTGACTAATTTTTCCCTAATCTACAACCATGTTGTAGATGGTTTTCAGAAGCCCATAAGCTTCTTGAAGCCTCTGATACGGTCAGGGCCCTGGGACTATCATCTTCAAGCTCCCCGATCAGCCTTCCAAAGGCGGCCCTTCAGGCGGTGGAGCTTCGTTGCGGGCCCGAAACATAAGAAGGTTTTCAAATGAGAGAATTGTGCTCAGAATACAAGAAAGGAATGACAGGGACATGATAGTGAAAACTTACCGTTGCTATGGCGCATCTAGGCTTCATTCTCTCTCGTCCAAAGCGAGCCATGGCCTCCTCTCGCATCCTCCGTAATCTTGATTGTCACCTGGTGATTTTCTCTCTCCTCCTTAAGAAGGGTCTCGCCGCCGCCACCGACAACGAAGTTGGGCATTCTCTTCGTCGCTGAAGATTTCAGGCGGAGAAAATCAAGATTAGTAAGTACGTAATGAGATTGGATTGAGATATACGGAGACGTACTTACCTTGTTGCAGGCCTCTTCTGAGGGCGAGGATCTCGCCGAATCGCCCGGGCGCTTGTTGCTTGAACTTGCCATCCGGTGACTTAGATCTTGGAAGAGGAGGAGAAAAGTCAAGGATAGAAAGGAGATCCGAAAGGCTACTCTCGGCTAAGGAAGTTCACCTGTATTTATACGTAAGAAAACCTAAAGAGGAGCAATTTGAGAGGGCTATTCGGTGCTTATCTTGAGAAGCGGAAGCGGCTTGGCTTGCCGATTCACATTGGTGAAACTCCGTGGCACAAGTCCTAAGAAGAAGCTGAAGGGTTGAAACCGTGTCGTAGGAAATTTCGTAAGATGGGCCTCAGCAATTTTTAAGCCCGCTTAAAAGGCTTGGCCCGAAGTTTTTAGCAGATCGTGGTCAATTTCGTGAGCAAAAGAGCCTCTTTTACTCTAAAATTGAGGGGCATATGTTAACACCAAAATTTGGTAAAGCCCGGATGACAGATGGGCCGACAAACGATGATTCGGTGAGAGGTCATTCGGCTAGCAAAAGACAAGCAGCAACGCTGTGACATTCGGGAAGCTGATGTCATTCGGCTAGGGAGCCTGAGTCCAAGAAGGAGCTGAGCAAGAGATGGTTCGGCAAGCCTGGAGCGTCAAGAAGAATATCCCAAGACGAGGGCCCACATCACGTGCAATTCCCACGACTCCGAGAAGACTTGGAGGACAATGTATCTTAGCTAGATATTTTTTGTTATTATTATTCGTAATTAGTTAGGACTCGTCAAGCCCGTGGTATAAATATGAGACCCCCAAGAATCGTAAAACGATCTACCAAATCAAATACAACCAACCCGGCTCCGCGCCTTGGCTCGCCACCCTTCGAGTCCAATCGTGTCGCCGATCTACTCGAGAGGATTCATCGACCCGCCGACCTCCGAAATACCGCAACCTTGCACCATGTCTAGTATCGTCGGCGGATTTAGATTATTGCAAGAAGTCTTGTTCACGCTTAGTATCATCAGCGGATTTAAGCTATCGTGGGGGCAAGAGGGTTCTTTTATCGATCATGAGCCATCCGGTGGGCTAAGATCTGGCTAAGAGCTAGTTATCGGCTTCATTAGATCCGCAAATCTAATGAATTCATTAAGTTACCAAGTGGTGCATACTTCTTATTTGTTTATTCATTATTATGATGATTGCACACACTTTTTGCCCAATTTAGATTGATGTGGCTCGGCTTTATCTTTTGATTAGATCTAGATGTCATCAGTACTTTCAATGTTTATCATTAGCTTGTCATTAGATCTATCTGTTCTTTCATAGCCGAGCCTAGATCAATCTAGGTTGTCACGTGTTGCGGGTTCTTGCGCATTTAGTCATGAGTCGCGGCGGCGCAGGCTAAGGTTTTACGTGTAAGTTTCTTCTTCATGGACCCTGGATTCGGCAAGCCTGCCGAACACAGTTATGTGTTTACTTGTATCTTGCATGTGTAAATCTACCTATCGTTAGAGTCTAGTCTGGCAAGCCGTATCATGCGGTGGATTAGCTTGTTGCAAAGGTATCATGCGTGGATTGTCGTTAGGGACGAAGAGGGTTTAGAACGGTTAAGTCCGGCAAGCCGTATCATGCGCGTGGATTAGCTTGTTGCGATGTATCATGCGGTGGATTGTCGTTAGGACTGATCGGGACGAATCTCTCGGCTTTGCTTTAGATTAGGTTTGCATATGTACTTTTACTTGTCTATGCATACGCGCTTCAACGAGTAATGAGTATTTATAGATCTATTTAGATGTATGCGTGCTTTTTGGCTTATCATGGTTAGATTGTATCATGCGGTGGATTGATCTAGTCGTGGTAAGTGGTTTATATCTGTAGCAAGTGGTATCATGCGGTGGATTAGCTTGCAAGGGTTTAAGCTTGACGGGTTTAGGAAGGCTAGACGTGCGGCGACTAGTTGGATGAAACCTATGCATGTGTCTTTTAGATTAGGTTTATATTTATGAGTTACCCGCTGCTTTCATGTTGTCAATTAATTCGATCCATGCAATAGAGCTTTATGATGTCATATCATGATGATCGACTTTACTTGTTCAAATATGTCTTCTATGATCATTCGGCAACTGTTACTACGTTACATCTCTATACATGCTTACCGAATGCATTCTTTATCTATCGACGATAGCTCTCATAGCTATATGCCTTTACATCTGGCCTTAGAGCCATACATGCGAACCTGCCTTGGTCTCACCGCATGTTCCAGATCTCACGCCTACTTCCTTGTCAATTAACAGGTCAAATTGATCGCACGCCTCAAGACGCTCGGCAGCCGAGTAAAGCCGCTATTCCGGCTTGTCGTCGTGCGCGCAAGGAGTAGGATTTTTGTGCCTACTGAGAGAGGTGGGCTCTTCTCGCCCCTAGACTTTTTTTTTTTTATTTCCTCTTTTTTTTTTTTTTTTTTTTTTTTTTTTTGGAGATGTGGGCTCTACTGCCCCTGACACGTGTCCATTTTTCATCTCTTTTTCTTTCTTCCCTTTTTTTTTTTTTGGCATAGCCCATATCTTTTCTCTTTTCTTCAAATTAGATTCCCGAGGTCAAGTTTCTCTCTTGAACGAAATCATAGCAAATCTATTTGTACCATATCATATTTGACAACAACTTAGACTGATAGAGCTTATGCAACCCACATGAATCAGGTTTTTCAAGATGAGTTTTAAGACTTAGCCACTAAACCCAAACTTTAGAGAAATTCAAGTTATAAACTAGGCACAGGCAAAACATAAGACAGAGTAACTATTCATCATTTCAACAAGGGACTAAGACTAAACATTTTCATAGCTCATATGTATGGAGTGGAATAAATCTACTCTCTCTTTCTCTTATTCTCATATCTCATCATTCTTATAAGATAAGAAAATAACCGAATGGATTGTGAGATACGGGTTACCTTTGCAGGAGTCCTCCCCAAGCTAGCTTCGACTTTTTACCTTCGGTTTTAACGTTGCTAGCTTGTGAATGCCATGAATTGATTTAGCATCTTCTTTGAGTGCGATAGGGGACTCCCCAAGCTTGTCTTGTGATGATCTTGAAAGATCGGGACAAACATACTCGGGTTTGAAAGGTTTATTATTCATATATTTTTTTTTTTTTTTGGTTCACCTCGACAAGATCCGTTCTCCATTGTCATCTCCCGGACACCCTCTTGAATTTGATAATTTCCTGGGGGTTAGTCCATATGGTCGACCAAATTCTACACTAGTAGTTTTGTTTCAATAATCAAACTCGACTCCATGTCTAATCGATTAAGGTAGACTTTTTGACCTAAGCACCATGCTTAATTCAAAAAGTCTATGGAAGTAGGATCATCAAACTAAATGATCACGACTTCCAAAACCGCAACATACCGGCATAGAAAATGGAAGCATGAATTGAAAACAAGATTCATCCAAAGGAGGTGCGTGACTTTGAGAGGTGTTTTTTTTGCAAGGTAATGGACAAAGGATGAGAGTGAAAGATTCACATTACCTTGTTGTGACCCTCCCCCAAGCTAGCTCAAAGCCAATATATTGGAATTGTACTTCATGCTTTTGGCTCTTCCCTTTGCATACCGAGTGTGTATGTACCGATCACAGCGTATGAGGGCAAAAAGCGTTGAAGCTTTTTAAGCGGTAGTAGCTTGATGATTCATCTCAAAGCGGCCACTAGGCTTAGGTCGGACATACAACTAGTGTATATGGACCTTGAGCCATTGTGACAACAAAGGTGCAAGGAGGAGGTTCCTTCCTTTCGTCTCTCTTTCTTTTTTTTTTTTTTTTTTTTTTTTTGACTCTTTTTTTTTTTTCAATAACTTCTTTTTCTTTTCTTTTCTTTTTATAGCAAGGGGAGGCTAACATCATCTTTTTTATTCATCATTTTTTTGTATGACCCCTGTGAATGGAACTTGAGATTGTCACCATCTTCCCCACACTAAGACTTTTGTGTAAAAAGTCAAGTGTGCAGGTCCGGGTCTCCTCTTAAGAATCTTCCATCACTCATGGGCATCATAGTTTTTTTTTTTTTATGTAGCCCCCATGTTCTCGAGCGTCGCATGCCTCTTTGTTCTTCTTAATCGATCTCCACCTGAAATGGTTAGCGACAAGAATACCCGAAGGTGCATACTAACTTGATAACATGTTCTTGCTTTTTTTTATAAGAGAAAGAGATATTATTATTATTATTAAATAAAAAGCAGGGGAAAACTTTTTTTATGAAAGTCCGTGGTATCTCCTGGCGCTGCTTTCTTTATGGTCGTAAGCTTGACCGTGGGAAAACATCTTGCGTGCCTTATGGTGGTGAAGTTCCCGCCACCACTAAGAATTTTAGCATTACGCTCAAGCCGCAAGGTTAGCGTCATTAAGCTACTACGAGATTTGCAACCATTCTCTTAAAAGGTTTTTTGCAAAGAGAACCAAGAGATGGTTGTGATTCTCGTTGAAAGCACTCGCCTAGAAGCAAGGCAAACTCAAGAAGACCCAAAGGTGAGCATGTAAGAAGTCTCAAGTGACAACTTGTTATGCTCAAAAACAAATTTCTATTTGGTCTCAAGAGTTGTTGCTTCGTGCATGTCCATGGCACATGAGAGTTTACCCTCAAAAGATTTGTTGTGAAGGACGAACATTCGAATCTTGACCATTGTCAAGAACAATGTTTTGTTGGCGGAGGGACATGACTTGAGTTCATGTGAGGGCGACAGTGTTTCGTTTCACTAAGATGTGGAAACAACTTGGGTGAAACGAGTAGAGTTATAAACTTTGCCTCCTCGAACGGGTTTTGGTTGGGAAGATGCTTCACCTTTGGGATGTCTAGGTGTGAGAGGCGGAAGCAATCTTTCCCAACTTCTCATCACGGCTTCCCTCTATTGGTTTTTTTTTGTGAAAAAGATTTTGAGGGTAGCCTATGAGAGGATTGAAGTCAAGGATGGGGTAGATATGGAAGTCTAAGCGCACCTCGGCTTTCGAGGTTCTGCCACCATCCTTGAATTCAATCGTGAACTCCGAAGGACGAAGCATTCCTTCCTTCGGTGTTCGTGGTTCGGGAGAGGGCTCAATAGTCGGTTCTAACGATGGTATGAGGAATGGCTCGACTGATGAGGGCTCCTCAATGCTTGACATGCCCTTAATGTGGAGGTGGATAGGTTCTACAACGGGAGAAGCAAGCTTCTCTAGGATGTGTTCAAGGGTTTTCCTATGTTCCGTTGTAGGTTTACGTGCAAACGACCCTCCAACGGTCATGTCAGGTCATAGGGCAGCATCTATGTCAAGACCCGAGCAAAACATATGCAAAAGCACATTATCGGGTAATGACAAGTCTAGGCCAACATGTATAAACATTATAAACCTGTCCTAGGCTGCATCTATGGACTCCTTGTCATCCTATTTGAAATCGAGGATTGTCCTTGGTAGGCATTGATGGGGAAGAATGCTAGACAAAAAATGTCTTTGAGTTCTTCTCAGTCCCCATTCAAACTTCCTACGACAATAGTGTACTATTGTTTTGCTTTCCCCTATGAGGGGAGAGCAAAAAACAAATTCCACATATGAATTTTTTAGATTATGCCAGAATGCCGAGGCATGATCATAATTCCTCGAAATCTCATAGGTGGCAACATAGATTTTCAAAATGGTCACCAAAGATGGAGTGCCCAACCAAAAGTTTTTTTTAAATTAGGTGGAGTTCATGGCCTAAGAAAATTTTGCTTTTGAAAAAGATTTTGGCCCCGTGAACTCCCCCTTTTGAGAAGCAGAAAGATTTTAATTGGTTGGATGGCTTCATTTTGAAAAAGAAAAAATAAATAACTATTTTTGTTTTTTTTTGGATACAACACACGGGTGCTCTAGGCTCAGAGAGAATTATGACTACCATTCCCCGGCAACGGCTATCAATCCCGCAAGTCCAAAACAGCTAGATAATGTGCTCAAGAGTAATAAGCCAAAAGAGGGACACAACCATTCTTACCCAAATGATTAGAAGGTTGTAGAGGTACAAAGCGTGGTGGGTGCCGACAAGTCCCAAGACTCGGACCACCCGAGATCCGCAATGCACCTGGGGTACACCGGACTCCATGGAGAAGAGGCCAAGACCTCTTCTAGCCTTCCCTCTCTCACTCTCCATTAGAACTAAGAAGGAGGAAGAAGAATAAGAGTGGAGCTTCTTCCTCTCTTCTACATGGTGGCCCTCCTTGTGTTGTATGTGGAATTGGTGTGTGACTGAGGGAGAGAGGGGACCTATTTATACACATGAGAGAGGTGGCCAAATGACCCTATTACCCCCTAACCGACCTTGGTAACGCGTCTAGGTACAAAGCAGTGAATCGGTCACCCAAGCACCGCACCGCCTCCACACGTCTTAATGTGCCGACCGCCGAAGACGGGCTCAAACCGCTTCCGCCAGGGTGTGCGGGCGCACCTTTTGGGTGCTGCCGCACCCCTTTGGGCTCGAGCCGCCCAAGTCTTCGTGGGTCGTCATCATCTGTTCAAAAGTTTGTGGGCAATGTTGGTTTGGCCCACTTCTGTCATTTCGTCCATTTCCACCCCGGGCTTGAAGTATTCTGAAATGCGCTTTCGTGGTGACGTGACTTTGGTCGTATTTCCACCTATTTTTATTATAAATACTACAAAATACATTTCGGACACTACAAGTGGAAATATGTTAGTAATAAATGTATATGAGTATAAAAGGTATAGTTTCACTCCCTTTATGGTAGTAAGTTGACGGAAAATATGTCGTTAGTGACCGGTCAACAAACAAAGAAACACCAAAAGTAGACTAAGCCCTCTCCCGAGCACCCGAACTTAGCATAACAACAACTCCCGGCTTCTAATCATCTAGCCTATTAACATGGCCTCACGTCATATATATAGATTATAGACCTTTTTGATTCTTGCGTAACATGTTACTTGCAGTATCCTCATGATTTCTGGATCTCCTTTTCCGAGCACTTCTCGCCTTCCATCCCTCCATCTTCCTCGTATATATATATATATATACGGTACTTGTTTAAAACTTAAAATTGTGGAAACCAATAGCTATTTTGGCATATATATAGTTCTCGTGAATGGTAATGTAGTAGTTCTCTAGCCACCGCTTTTGGCATAGTTCACTTTTCTTCATCCGCTGCGTTTAGAACGTGATTTAATTTGAGGATTGTGATTTGTTTTTTGTTGACACGATCTCATCTCGACCCCGCATATAATTGTTTCTTGCATATATATATGTAGTGCCCGGAGGTGGTGGTTGTGGAACCCATCATGGGAAGCTCCGGAAGTTTCGGGGCTATTGAGGATCTCAACAAAGGGAAGGCCGAGAAGGAGAGGCTCATGATGCAAAGGCTCGATCAAGTCTTCCGACCGCCGTTGAGTCTCGCTGTTGAGTACATACGTGAATGAAGAATTAAAAGGTCGAGAAGGTACCGCGTTCTGGATAGGGTGCGGTGCCATTCGGCCAATGTCGACACCACACTAATTAATGTGATCGATCTTATGCTGTCTTGACCACTTTTGGTGATGATGTACTATCTAGCTAAGCTAGTATTAAAAGTATGTGTGATGATCGATGCAAACTCGATGACTGCTTGCTCAATTTGATAAAATATATGATGCTAGTAGCTTGTTCGTACAAATTGTTGACCACACATACATATGCTTCGCACCGTCTTTGGATACAGCGATCGTAAAATACGTATATATTATTATATTGAATTGAACTTGTTGCCCGTGGGACCATCTTTGTCGTATTCGCATCCCAACTCCACTCGCTTCCTGCGGGGGAGTGGACGATCAATACCGACGCCCGTTGTGAATAGTTCAGTGCCCGGCCAACTTGGGCGCGGCATTCTTAGCCCGGAGGCCTTGTCGCTTAAGAATCAAACGACCTTAGCGGTCCGATCAAATCGGACGGCCATGGTTCGCCGATGTTGCAAAAATATCGCCGCCACCGCCGGCTTTCTACCGCAAACCTAGTACCGTACTACTAGAGCTGTCAAGAAAGAAACGCCGCAACAGCTCCGCAAATAGATAGATCCAAAGATGAAGAAACCTAGGTTCGCCGGAAATGGCGAGTCATCCGCCCGATCCATCAAAACCACTTCAAACCCCCGCCCGCTAACTCCGATCTTATCAGCAACCTCCTAGACGACATTCTCACCAAAGATCATCTCCCTCCTACCACCGACAAAGGGCGCCAGACGCAAGTATTATCCACCCTGGGTGCCCCCTATGGCGGAACTCTCCGCCTCAACCTCTACGACGGCGACATCAAGCTCATCAAGCAAGAAGCGCAAGCGCCGCGCCACCTATATTTGACATCGTACATCGATCGTGATCTCGGATCATCTCCAATCATTCGTAATTTTCGCCGTCAGGTTTTGGTTGTCAAAGCATAGACGACATCTATCCGGATCTACAGTCCGGCTTCAATCCCTAAATCTGATAGCCTTGAGCATCTCGAGCTTTGGGAACGCATTCACATATCTCGTGCCGAGCCGCCCAATTTCGTTATCCTCCTCCCTTTGCTTTCTCACCATCGCGGATGATAGACTCGACCTAGACTACACCATGAGTACGCCAAGTTTCCCTCTTTGATTTAGATAGTTTACATTTTGCCAATATGAAAGAGCTTACCATCCAGCGCATGGCTATCGGGGACAATATGCTCCATACGCTCCTCTCCAAATGCCCTATACTACAGAGTTTGGTACTGTCTAGAAATGTCGGACTTTCTTGCATCCGCATAACTAATTGTACACTTAGGTCGCTTTTGGTCTTTTCCGACGAAGATTTATCCGAGTCCGAGCAAATTCTTGAAAGAAGTGGTGATTGAGGATGCTCCTCTCTTTAGAAAAGCTATTCATTGAACGCCACCATTACTCCTCCCCCGACTTACATTGAGCCCCGCCTCGCTGCACGCTCGCATCCAAATGGCTCCAAAGCTTCATTCTTGGGGGCCCTCAAATTCGCCCTACGACATTTGAGTTTGGTATTTGTAAGGTGTGTAGTGTGTAAGTTCACCATGCCATTACTTGATTTACTTTATTATTTATACA
Organism: Hyparrhenia diplandra; assembly: GCA_015847255.1. NCBI lineage: Eukaryota > Viridiplantae > Streptophyta > Magnoliopsida > Poales > Poaceae > Hyparrhenia > Hyparrhenia diplandra. Next base: position 72,384 of record JADLZK010004674.1, on the reverse strand, counting down.
TTATGTCAATACGTTATAACCAAAGTTTTGCTTTGCGATGTCTATACCTCGGGCATTCCCATATCCGATGGGAGCTATTAAAAGTTTTGGTTGTGTCCATGCCATCTCCCCGACATTAATGATGTTTGTTAGTCTTCGAATTGTTTCCCCTCCAAAAAGCTCTATATGAAGGTAACTAACATTTGGATCAAAATTTATATGTACCTTACATTCCACATTTAGTTTCTAGCTTATATTGCTTGATGAGATTTTTTACACGCTCAAATGTAGCTGATATTTCATGATATTTATGAATTGAATTGTTTATGTGTAATCCGAATTATGTCCGAATAAATGTTCATTTAGTCAAATTGTGCAATCGATATCACTACGTTTTGTAGGTGTTCAGACTCCGCATTTTTTTTGTTTGTTTCATTTGCGGGTCTCTTTTGAAGGCCGGTCAAAAAGGGTGAAGCACCATTATGCCCTTGATCATCTTGATTGTCTTCAAAGCCACCTTAAGAAACTAGTACCGTTAGATTACAAGGGCAGAAGAGAGATGTGGAATTTGTCAACTTTTTTATTCAAAACGCCAAAGTTCCGGAGAAAATAGTATTTTGGACGTAGGCGTGAGAAATGCGATTATGAATATTGGCAACGACAAATGCGAAACCGAAACTAATGTTCGGTGCTTCCAAGGACATAAAAGTAGCATTTCGCCCCTTGTGCCGGTCTCCACCTTTGACCTTGTGCACATCAGGGATATGCATGATAGAGTATTGTTGATCTTTATGAGCATGCGTTGTGTGTGACCGAAAGCATTATGACCAACATTGCTTGTAAACTCTTTGTGTCGTATATTGTACATTGTCGAGTTTACAATGGATGGAACTAGAGTTCAATCGAATTGAGATATAGAGTCAACTCGAGTGGAATTGGGATGTTAGAAGGCTATCCAACAAAGGAATTTGTGGTGAATATGCCTTCTAAAGTTGTCCTAAATCTACTTGTTAAGATGAAACAGATCAAATTCATTACCTCGGATGTTGTTGCTGTGGTAGAGGAGTATGATGGAGATCCGTAGTCTTTTCAAACCTTGAAAAACAGTTTGGATTAAAGCCTATGGTATACCCGATATTGCAAGAACAGAGTTTGTCAGTACTTGAACTAGCAAAATTGGTGGGGCTCCGAAAAAGTGCACAAACCATCACTAAAATGGAAATCGAGTGGGATACAAATCTCTTGCAAGAATCCCTATGAGATCAAAGGTGCCTCGTAAGTGTTCATAAATACCAAAGGGAGGAAAATTCACTTTTTTTACTCGATAAACTACCACAAGTACCTCCCAACCAACCTGATGATGATGACTTTGATCTAGAAGATGATGAGGTAACAGATGAAGATGAGCCCAATCCCGTGAATTCAATTGTGCTTCCAACCAATCACCTCCAAAAGAATCGAGATCGGGCTCTCGAACATCTAATCATGGAAAGAAAGTAACAATGACTTTTTAGAGATATTGGGATATGAAATTGAAAATAGTGGGAATCGGGAAGCAATACCAAGTAAGGTGAGGGAAGATGCGATACTTGTGAATGTATGGGTACTGATTCTAAATAAGGGTCCACAACCCCCGATACCCACCAAGGATTCGGACCTTGCTATCCTAGGGTTTGTGGACACCAAGAGGAATTACAGCCAGACAAAGACATTGGCAATGTGGTTATTCAAGGGCGGTTAGCAAAGAGGTAGACAATATGACTTCAACCAATAAAGATGTAGAAGACCAACTGGAGATACGAAGGTGTTGAAGCCAAGCAAGTGCATAAACAAGACACACTAATAGAGTTAAGGATACCGAGGTCGTGGTGGAAGACAAAGCTAAAGCAAAGAAGTTCCCGCAAGCATGATGCAAGGGGCGATGTGGACCATATGGAAGACACGCAACAACATGGCCATCAACAAGAAGTTGGTGTCCTCTCCTAAAGGGATTATCTACAAGACGATGTTTGCCGATCAAGACCTAGAAGCCACTCTTGAAGACCAAGATGAAGCCGGTGGCGTAAGAGATGATTCAGCTTTTTGTCCCTCAAGCGCTCGTGATCGCCCCTTTTGGCATTCGCTAAATGTCCGTAAGCATAGGAGGTGTGATGAGTACACGGTTACCTGTGCCGCGTGCCTTCGTCGTGCCGCAAAATAAGAAAAACTTGTGCTGTGTTGCGTGCCTTCGAGCCGCATAGGAGGTTAAACTTTTGAGCTGCGTGTCGTCGTGTCGCAAAATGTTGGTCGAAAGTTATCATTTGAACTCGCTTTTAGTGGTATTATGAAGTAGAGTTATGGTAGAAGTTGAGTTCGGTCTGGTGCAAAGACTACTACGAGTGCTTTTGTCTTGTAAATCGGTAACCCTGTGGCAAGGCCATGGGTGTTCGTTAAGCTTTCAATAAAGCCGGGTGAATACCTTTGGTCTAAAACAATGGATGGAACTTCTACTCATGTGTCAAATTTGATTGTGTGAACATCTACCTTGTCATCTTTTTCCTTTGTCATATTTTAAAAATTGAGATGCCGACTTCATAAGACTAATGACGTAACTTGTTTGTTTATCGCGTGGCACTCGTTGCACGGTTGATAGTGCACTTTTATGGTTTATTGAAACTTTGCTTTCAAGATGACCGCTTGTGGTGGAACTCGATTTCTTTGTGTACACATCCATAGTGATTACTTTGGTTGTGTGAAGGCTAGTGTTATCGATGCATTCTCGCGGTCCGGATTGAGCTTTATCATGGCAATGAATCAAGACCGGAATGGAAGGGTCATTCGTAGTTTTTTTTTTTTTCCCCACACTTTCGAGGACAAGCACCGCAAAACCGAGGCTACCTATGCTGAATTGCGGATGCTTGTGGATTGATTAGCGTATGCTTGGGGATTGGATTACAATGAAATGAAGCAAGGCGTAAAGCCTCGCCTTTGTGAGTTTGTGGATGATGAGGAACAGATTTTGTTGGGCTATCCTTCCGATGGAGGATGAATTTCGAGCCCAACAAAGCAGCCCAAACCAAATGACAAGCCCAAAGGCTTGTGCACCATTGATCTCGGTTGGATTCAACGGTTGAGATTGCTTCTTGGGAAGCATGTATGGGGTAAGGAAAAAACCTAGCCTCCATTCAACCGAGAAACTATGCCGCCTCCGGATGCCGTGACGACGTGCTTCCCGCTGCGGCTGCCGGAGGACTTGCTCGAAAGCCAGAAGATCCTCCAAATAAAAGATCCAACAGAGGAACAACTTCCAACTTGGAGCCTGCGTCGCCGTGCGCGCGGGTTCCTCGGCAGACACACCGACACCAAGGAGGCGATCCAAATACAGTGTACTACATAGCAAAATGAGCGTAGCAAATCAATCATCAACAAAGATATATAGCCGCCCCGTCCCGTGCATCGCGCCTCCTCCGCCGCCCCCCGCCCCCACCCCACCCCGCGGTGTGCCGCCACCACCGTGAGAGAGAGACGGCGTTGAAGTGTGTGGCAACGCATTATATATATATAATATAAATAATAATATGTCCGCAGTGTTATAAGTTATAACCTATGCAACGGAAAACAGCCTTCAAAATTGCTGTACCATAAGAGAACGGGCCAACATGCAGTCCAAATTAGCCCAAAGGAAGGCCGGCTTCGCCGAGCTAAGCGAGGCCCATTCAAAAACCGGATGCAAAAGCCCAAAGAAATGAAAAGACACGCATAAATTGGGCGACAACACACACGCTCAGAAATGACCGCCGGTAGCGGTTGTTATACATGTACGTACACCCGCTACACATCTCGTCTGAAACTATACGCGCCGGTAGTGGTGAGACATGTACGTACACCGATAACACAACTCGCCTGAAACTATACGCCGGTAGGAGCCGCGACATGTACGCCGCACACCGCTAACACAACTCGCCCCTGAAAATAAACGTAAGGCCGGTAGTGGTTTGCGACATGTACGCATACACCTCCTAACACAACTCGCCTGAAAAATAAATGCGCTGGCCGGTAGTGGTTGTGACATGTACGTACACCGATAACACAACTCGGCCCAAAATAAACGCGTGCCGGTAGTGGTTGGGACATGTACGCACACCTCCTAACACAACTCGCCTGAAAATAAACGCGCCGACTTTAATTTACGTACGCTATAGACCCTTGTACTCGCTCCAAGCGCCGGTATTCGCGTACGCGCCCTGCACCGGTGTCAAGCAACACGGACGGGTATCGACCACGCCGAGTCCGCGGAATCCACGCCGCCTGTAATACTCGTAACGGGTACGCATGCGGCACCGAAAAGGTGTCCGAAGCAAAAACGCCGCTCAATTAGGGGGTTGCATCCACAAATGATCGGTCTCGAAAATGCGCCCGTGATGAAACGCTGTCGAGATACGTTGAATTCCTCGCAGACACTCGGTTTCAAAAGCGCCCGCCAGAGCCGCGCTCTGCGCTCAAATTGAACAAACGCGCCCGGATTAAGAAAAACAGACGCCAAGTATATGAACACGCTGGCCTCGTAATGACCTCCTATTACCGACGCCAGTATTGGTCTTGTGGGACCATCCGACGCCTATTACCGACGCCACCCTGCATCGCCGTCAAGAATGTCACAACACGTACGCCGTTATTAGCGACGCCTCGGGCTCACCGGGCGGTTATTAGCCTTTTTTACATAGTGTTGTGCCTCCCTAGGCTACGTTATAGAAGTCTCCCAAACAAGTACCCCTCCGTCTCGCAAAGAATCAGTTCCTAGTAAGTTTTGGATAAATTATTAGTATAATAACGGCAAATGATCATATTACTCTTAATTAATTTGTGTCCTCGTTAAGTTGCATAATAATCAATGTTTAGGTTACATGCTAGATGGGAGTATGGGAGAGGATTGTAGATGGAAGGATGAGACGGATGTGACAATTAATAAATATGAGGAATATTAAATGGGCTAGTGGACCAAGTCATCCAAGGATCCACTTATTTGTGGATGAATATTTGCTTTCAAGGACATAGAAAGTATGTGCATGTTTAGCGGCTCCAGAGCTCAACTCCACCAACTCCAATCAATTTTCTAGCCAAACATCCCAACTCCAGAACTTCATGGAGTAGCCCAAACTCTAGCGCTATAGTGCAAATGGGCCTGAAGTTTTGAAGCACCTCTACTAATGCAAAACATCTCATTTTGAACATGGACGTGGAGTTGGAAGGAATTACCTGCTTGCCACTAGGTACACACTTGAATCATTTTTTTTTTTTGCGCCTCCCACCTACGTCGAAGAATTAATCAATCCAATGACAGGGTATTGGGTTGATGAATTGATCAAGGAGCTATTCTAGCCAGTTGATGCTCATAGGATCCTACAAATACCTTACGGTCGGGCAGAGAGGATCTTGTGGCTTGACACTATAACCGAAATGGTCTCTTTTTAGTTCATTTAGTTTATCACCTACAGTGGCCACATAAATTTGTGGATAATTTGATGCATATACAAGCAAGTGGTGCAGGTGAATCAAAAGTATGGGGAAGGCTATGTGTAGGATCTGATGGAAGCCTAGAGGGGGGGTGAATAGACTTACACCTAAAAATCGACCTGTTAAAACTCAAACACGTTGTCAGAACAGAGAGGCGCGGCACTACCGCGATAGGAACGACACCGCCGCGTAAAACCGGCTGCACAAAGACAGAGAGTTGAACCGAGGCCTGCCGAGAAGTTCAGCGCGGCAATCGCCAAGGCCCACGCATCGGCACTTGCTGCGGGTCACTTCAAAGAAGTGACTCAGGAGGTGAATCCGAGAGTCGACCTTGGTGCTCGTGGATTCACACTCCTTCCCGCACACAAATACTTCACGCAGGACAGAGCTAATATGACGTAAAACCTTGCAACAAAGTAGATCGGGATGAAACCCTAGCTTACAAGATAAATATATGCAAGAATGTAAAGAACACAAGTGACACAAGGATTTAACCCGTGGTTCACCGTCGCCACACAGGCTGGGTTACGTCCACGTTGTTGAGGTTGCCACACAAGGCTTAGCTTGCCCATCGGCTTGCTTTTTCCCTCGTTCACAAGTCTAGGGAGTTAACCCTAGAGATGTGGGGTAATGTATTGTTTGTTTGTGTGAGGTTACAAACCTCCCAAGGCTGCCACACAAAGGGGGCAAGCTCAAGGGCGACGCCCTAGCCGTCTAGGAGCAAGCTCCAAGAGTAAAGAACCCTAGGGTTCCAAACAAACGTGAACCAAATACTCTTTTGAGTGGGGAAAGTAGTAGATCCGGTCTCCAATCGAAGTTTGCAAAATGTTTCCCTCAAAATCCCCGGTGGGAAGTGAGAGATTGAGTGGGGAGCTCAAAGTTCTTCAATGGAGATGAGAGAGAGAGCAAGAGGTGCTCCTGGCTGTTCTGGTCGGGAGGAAGAAGAAGAGTGAGCCAGTTGACCGTTGTGGGAGGGGTAGGATGGGTATTTATACCCCACAAGCCCAACGGTTGAGTTTAAGTGTGGCATCGCCACACCGACACGCCTGTAATCGCTTGCTGCGTGAGCACGGCATCTACCCGCGCCATGCGCGCTGCACTCACCGCGCTTAGCTGTCGAAGAAAGGTGGGATTCTAGAAGAAAAGTCGGCTGATCAGGCTTGGAGTGATGTTTAGTGTCCGGATTTGAGATTAGAGCACTTGGTCCACGTGTACCCGAGAATCCTAGGATCCCTCTTGATAGTACGGCATTTCCTAAACTCAAGATTCAAAATATGAAATAATTTAAACGCCTTGATCCAGAAACACCACCATCTAGCTTATTGGGTGCCTTTGGACTTGTACATCGACTCCTTATTTTAATTCCTCGCATGTCATCTTCGTAAATCTCATTAGTCCCCTAATTCGGTGGTCATCAACGCCAAAACCCACTTAGAGCTTGATTGCACTTACAATCTCCCCTTTTTGGTGATTGATGACAACCAAATTAGAGCTTACATAAGATGTAAAGTCAAACTTAGATTTCAAAGACCAAGGATGTAGAAACCTCCCCCTCAATATGTGAATGAGTTTTGAATTCTCATTCTTGACATAAAAGGTCAATTTCACATATTTAGGTGTAGTGAGGCCTCCCCTAAATGTGTGAGTGAGATTTGAATTCTCAATTTGACATAAAAATCAAGTCACACATTTAGAAGGTATGCAAGGCCTCCCCCTACATCCATGGTTGCTGTGGGGTGCTCAACAGGGTGTCATAAAAATATAAGTGATGCGTATGACATAAGAGACGATCGAGCACAACAGGTTGTCTCATGTGCAAGATGTGCGCTGCAGCGCCGCACCGCGGGAGCCAGGGCACGCATGATGTCTTGCGCTTTGCACCGCCTGCCAGTGGCACGGCCCGCGCCTATTAGCAATGCATGCAGGGCATGACGTAACAACAACCACAAAGCATATAGGACAAGAAATAGGAACTAAACATGCAGCAGATTATATAAAACAGAGTTTAGACAACCAAAGACCAAATCCGAGAAATAACAAGTCATAGGTGACATTGTTACATAAAATAGAGTTTCTCTCGAACTCACACTTAGCAAGCTACTCTCAAAAGATCTAAACTCGAGCACGCACCGCCGCAACATCCTCGAAACATCTCCAGGTCATCGAAAAAGTTTGACCCCTCTCATTTCTTCTAATTTTCTCCCCCTTTGGCGTCAAGCACCAAAAAGATCATAGAAAAGAGAAGAAAAGAAGCGGAGTCACTCCTCACTAGACTCATCCTGACGGCTGGAAGCGGTGTCCTCGTCCTCGTCCTCTGAAATAACAGCACTAGTCTGCGCGGAGCGACGAGTAGAGCGTCGAGCTGGTATCTGCTGAGAGTAGGAACCAAGCAGATCTGAAAAGTCCTGGTCTGAGCTGCTAGTAGCTGACAACTCTGGGAGATCGTACTGAGGTGGTCTAGGGATAGAAGGAGGAACTGGGAGTCCTTGCTTCTCCCTAACACTCTTGAAAGCCTGCCTCACCTCCCTGCGCATCTCATAAGTCTGCTGTGATGCATATGCGCAATGCCCAAAGATGGCCTTGATCCACTTCTTCACCTTGGATCGAGAGCCACTGTGCCTCCTGGGCCAAGAGCTAGAGGGCTCCTCTAAGTCCTCTCTACCAGCTGAAGTGCCTCCTGCTGTGGATCTGCCACTCGTCTTCCCTCCCTCCAAACCATGGGTCTTCTCAATGTTGTAGGCTGTATGGAAACAGTCCTTAGGATAGATATTTCCTGTGACCCTCTCAATCATGAACATAAGGTAGGGAGCATAGGGCAAGTTCCTCCTAGCATCATCCATGGCATTTGTCAGCTGCCTCCAAATGAATTTCCCAACATTGAAAGTCTCATCATTCCGAAAATGAGCAAGAAGGTTCCTAGCATAGCCATTGATGTCTGAGGCTGCCCCATCCTTGGGGTCAATGGTGCACCTACAAAGATTGTTCATCACATAGAAGAAGTCCTTCAGACCCTTCCTCTTGCCATCAGCTTCCCTTGGCTTGGCCCAGCAGTCCTTGATCACCTTGATCTCAACAGGATCAATCTCATGAATGTCTGTGAACTGCCTGTGATCAGCCCCAAATCCCAGAATCTGACAAAATGTGACAAAGTCAACTCTGTAGTGCCTCTTGTTAGTCATCCAGTGAATGGTGTCTCGACCGTGCATTCGATGATAAGTGGCATGGAATCGACTAAAAATTTCCTCATTCCAATCATGCTTGAAGGACATGATGTCTATCAGCTCAAACCTCTCACAAGCCTCAATAGCCTCATTGAAGGCATCCTCCTCCTTCTCTCGCCATCCTCTCAAAATCAATGTAGTGCATGGTGGTGATCTTGCTCTTGGATGAGTGGAAGAGGACTGTCAGATAGAAGTTTGAGTGAAAAGCCACCCAAAACCTCTCATCAATGCCTTCTGTCTGCTCATCATTGTAGACATTGTAGGCTCTAGCATCTGCCACTTCCCTCTGCTTCCCGAGGTAACTCACAACCGGGATTGGCGGATCATTTGCAGGAGCTGCCATCTCAAAGACACCTTCAACCTGCTGCATATAGCTGTTGTCAAACACTGAAAGATGCTCAGGGGTGCCTTGGTCACCATCAGGCACAATGGTGTACCCATATCGCTCTTCTTGCTGCTCCTCCGTGAGTCCAAACTGACCCACCGCTTCTCGCCACCGCCCCTCTGTTCAGATTTTTTCCTTCCACGGCCTCTTTCTCCACGACCTTGACCCTCATCTTCCTCTTGCCATGGGGATCACTTCCAGGATCCATCTATGCAAGAATTGGAATTTGATAAGAAACTGTGAATGACAGGAGTGAAGATGGCCAACATATGTAAGAGAAGGTTTAGGAAACTGCAGATTGATGATTTGAGCAAGCCGTCCCAGGGGTGAAATCCCGGGGCTGTGCTTGGGTATCGCCGCCAGAGGAGGCACGGCACTTTATGCGCATGCACGGCAATCGCCGTGATGCATGCGGCACTGCCGCTCCCCCTTGCTCAGAAACATCAAGATTCAGTTTGATAATCCTTCTAAAACATCCATTCAGCACATACTATTTTATTGTCACAATTTCAGGGACAAATTCACAGATACAGTGCATATTGTTCATGGATTCAAGAAGATGAGTATAAACTAAAGTGAGAAGTTTCTTCGATATATGGATTCAATCAGTTTCCCATCTCAATTAGGTAAGTGATTCGAGGGATATTTGCTGGTTGAATCAGCTAGGAACTGTCAGGTTCCATTTGGGGGCGGCAATGCCGTGCCCTCCCCCTAAATCACTTATATCATTGAAACACGAAATCCAACGAATCCAACTACCAAGATTACTTCACTAAGGCTCATACATCACTAGAAAGCACAAATCCATGATCAATTTCTACACAAAGGCATAGATCGGGCAAGAAATTTCATGAACTAGGGTTAGGTTACCTTCGTTGATTGAGGAGGAAAGAAGAGAAACCTCCTCGGGGAAGAAAGAGGGGGCCGGCCGGTGTCGGCGGGGACCGCGGGTGGTGGCGCGTCTCCTTCTTAGCAGCGACCGGCCGGAAAGGGCGGCGTCTTGGGCAGCGGCGGGCGGCGGCCTTGTCCTTCATGCGAGAAGAAGAGAGAGCGCGCGGGAGAGTCGGGCGAAGGAGAAAGAAAGAGGACCGGGCGAGCCAGGGGTAGAAAAGGAAAGAAGAAATTATTTTGGCTCGGTACCGGTTCGGACATGACCGGGCCTTGAAACCCTAAGTGCGGCACCGCCGCACGAGAGAGGCGCGGGCATCGCACCAGTGTATGCGCGGCATTGCCGTCGCGAGGGACGGCACTGCTTTGCTCCAATCATCTGTCCCTGCATATATATTGCCACTTTCGACTTATTTCTCTTCAAACTTGTTCACAGAGACCCCAAAATTCATTGCGGGGAACAAATAATCAATCTGAGAACTATGGCATTGAATTTTGGATTAGAATTTGAAATCCTTTTGAAACACTTTATGAAAATTTTCACAAACTTTTCCTATGTCGATCTAGTGTCTCAATCAACTTGCATGTGTCTGGAATTCAAACCAAGTTACGAGAATCGAGAATGTTTAGCTCACTACGCAAAAGCACAAAACCTTGACTCATCGAGAGGCTTGGTGAAGATATCGGCTAGTTGCTTTTAAGTGCTCACATGGCGAATTGCGATATCTCCTTTGAGTTCGTGGTCTCTCAAGAAGTGATGACAGATGTCTATGTGTTTTTGTTCTAGAGTGTGCTACCGGGTTATTTACGAGTTTGATGGCACTCTCGTTGTCACAAAGAAGAGGTATCTTTGTGAAATGACATCCGTAATCCTTTAAGGTCCGCTTCATCCGTAGTAGTTGAGCACAAAGATGCACCGGCCGCAACAACATACTCGGCCTCGGTGGTGGAAAGGGCTACACAATTTTGCTTCTTAGAGCTCCAAGACACTAAGGACCGTCCCAAGGAATTGACATGTCCCCGAAGTGCTTTTTTTCTACTTCTACTTTGCAACCGGCATAGTCGAATCAATAGCCAAGTAGATTGAACTTGGAACCCTTGGGATACCACAAGCCAAGGTTAGGAGTGAGGACTAAATATCTCAAGATTCTCTTAACAGCCACATTGTGACATTCCTTTGGATTGGCTTGAAAATGAGCACACATACACACACTAAGCATTATGTCCGGCCTAGATGCACAAAGGTAAAGCAAGGATCCAATCATGGAGCAATATACCTTCATGTCCACGGCTGGACCCTCCTCATCAAGGTCAAGATGTCCATTGCTTGGCATTGGAGTTTTGATTGGCTTTGCCTTAGCCATATCAAACTTCTTTAGCATGTCATGGGTGTACTTTGTTTGGCAAATGAATGTCCCTTCCTCCATTTGCTTGACTTGAAACCCGAGGAAGTACTTTAGCTCACCCATCATGGACATCTCAAATCTCTTGGTCATTGTCCTACTAAATTGCTCAACATATATATTGTTAGTGCTACCAAATATTATGTCATCGACATATATTTGGCATACAAAGATATCATTGCTAACTTTATGAGTGAAGAGAGTAGGATCAGCTTTGCCTATTTCAAAGCCTTGATTGAGCAAGAATTCCTTAAGGCATTCATACCATGCTCTAGGTGCTTGCTTAAGCCCATAGAGCGCCTTTACGGAGCTTGTAGACGTGGTTGGGAAACTTTGGATCTTCAAAACCGGGTGGCTGCTCAACATACACCTCCTCTTGTAGTGGACCGTTGAGGAATGCACTTTTGACATCCATTTGGAACAACTTGAAGTCATGATGGGCAGCAAAGGCTAGAAGAATGCGAATTGCTTCTAGTCTTGCCACCGGGTGCATATGTTTCATCAAAGTCCAAGCCCTCTACTTGTGAGTGAAGCCTTGAGCAACCAATCTTGCCTTGTTTCTTGTCACCAACCCATCTTCATCTTGCTTGTTATGGAAGACCCACTTGGTACCAATAATGTTAGTCTTGGGTCTTTCCACCAAGTCTCATACTTCATTTCTCTTGAAGTTGTTGAGCTCTTCTTGCATGGCCAACACCCAATCGGGATCCTTGAGAGCATCCTCTACTTTCTGCAGTTCCAAAGATGAAACAAACGAGAAATGTTGACAGAAAGCAGCTAGATGAGATCGAGTAGTAACTCCCTTTCGGAGACTCCCAAGGATGTTGTCAACGGATGATCCCGTTGAACCGCTTGTCGAAGTCGTGGGTGATCAACGCCTTCTCGCATGTTCTTCTTGATCTTCATCATATTCATCATCAGCTTCAAGAATTGGAGCAAGATCAAGTGGTTGAACAGGTGATGCGTGTGGATCGCTTATTGCTGAGGTAGGTGGCGCGGCGCCCTTGCGATGGTGGTGCGGGTGCTTCGCCGTCTTTGGACACTTCCAAAGCCGGCGCGGGCGCTGCACTTGGTCGCCGAGTAGCACGTCGGCGGAATCTTGTGCAAAGAACAACCGGTGGATCCTCCTCTCCATTAGCTTGATCTTCTTGAGGCCTTATGTCACCAATAGTCAATTGCTTGATTGCCTCACAAGGTGGATCCTCCTTTCCTACAACACTTTGATCAACTTGCTCTACTAGAGAGCCATTAGATTCATCAAATGTCACATCTATAGTGATTTCAACCCTACCGGTGGTTTGATTGAAAACACGATAGGCATGCTCATTTGACCCGTAACCAAGAAGAAAACCTTCATCAACTTTAGGTGCAAATTTAGAGGTTTGGGGCCTTTTGTTCAGAATAAAACACTTGCACCCCAAACACCCTAAAGTATGACACCTTAGGCTTGTTACCGGTTAAGAGCTCATATGAAGTCTTCTTGAGTTTCTTGTGTAGGTAGAGGCGGTTGATGGCATGACAAGCGGTGTTGATAGCTTCACACCAAAAGATGTCTGAAGTCTTGTACTCATCAAGCATTGTCCTTGCCATCTCTATGAGTGTATGGTTCTTCCTCTCTACTACACCATTTTGTTGAGGGGTGTATACAGAAAAGAAAACTCATGTTTGATGCCCTCTTCATCAAGAAACTCTTCAACTTGGGTGTTCTTGAACTTCGGTCCCATTGTCACTTCTCACTTTCTTGACAAGTAGACCAAATTCTCTTTGTGCCTTCTTGATAAAGGTTTTCACCTTCTCCCTATTGCACACTTATCAAAGACAAAGAAAACCCAAGTGAAGCGGGAATAATCATCAACAATAACAAGTCCATATTTGTTACCCCCGATGCTAAGGTAGGCCACCGGTCCAAAGAGATCCATGTGTATCAACTCTAAAGGTTGAGTAGTAGTCATCACACTCTTTGGTGGGTGAGGTGCACCTACTTGCTTCCCGGCTTGGCAAGGTCCACATATCCTGTCTCTTTGTCAAAATCAACATTTGTTAGTCCAATGATGTGGTTGTCTTTTCTGCAGTTTGGCCAAGTTCCTCATGCCAACATGTGCTAAACGGCGATGCCATAACCAGACCATGCTAGATTTTGCCATTAGACATGTCTCAAGCATAGCTTTACTTTTGTTGAAATCAACTATGTAAAGCTTATTCTTGAGTTTGCCTGTAAAGACAAATTTGAGGAATCCTTCCTGCGAAAAACTTCCACACCAACATTCGTAAAGAGACAATTGTAGCCTTTCTCACACAATTGTGAGACCGACAACAAATTGTATCCCAACGAATCAACATGCAAGACATCTGAAATATCATGCTCATGAGTGATAGCAACTTTACCAAGACCGATCACGCTTCTTACATCATCATTTCCAAACCTTATGTTGTTCCTGTCATCATTGGTTTGGGAATATGATGAAAACATACTCCTTTCTCCGGTCATATGATTTGTACAGCCGCTGTCAAACACCCAACTTGACCCACCGGAGGAGTATGCCTGCAAAACAAGTTTAGTTCATTCAAAGTTTAGATCCCCTAAGATTCTTGGGACCTTTTACCTTAGTCACAAGAACTTTGGGAACCCATATAAAAACAAGTTTAGTTCACAAGTTTAGATCCCCTAAGATTCTTGGGACCTTTTACCTTAGTCACAAGAACTTTGGGAACCCATATAGAGGTGTTGCAATAGAGTTTTCTTTTACTGCCCATGTACTTTGCAAACACCTCCCCCTTACTGTTTGCCTTCACTTCGAAACAAGGATTGGAGTCCAACTTGCTTGCTTTTGCCTTTGATTGATAGGAGTGGCCTCTTGGAACAGCCTAGACAAGATTCTCGACTTCCGGACCTTCTTCACAGGGCTTTTGGACTATCTTCTTGGGTCTATTCGAGCTGGGGGCAGTAGGTGACCTTCCCTTTTCTTGGGGGCGCGGCATCGCCGCCCGTCCCTGCGGCACTTGCAGCGTCACGTGAACACAAAGATGTACAGCTCGGGTTGGCTTGTGTCCAACGCCTGTGCGGGTCTCTCTGTACCTACTGTGTCTTTTTTGCTTAAGAATTTGACACATTCAACACCATTGATCAGCTTTTCGACCATTGGTTTTGTTTCCATGCTTGTGTCCAAGTCCATCCTTGATTCTTGGATTTCTCCCATCAATGTAGTTGGGCTTCTTTGGAGCCTCAACTTTGTTGCTCATCAAGTTGCCTTTTGGTTTCACCTTCTTTTCTTACCATAGCAGTGAGCCTAGTGATCTCTTTCTCCATTGCTTTCATGTTTGCAAGGTTAGTGGCATAAGCATCCATATCAATATTATAGCATTTTCCACAACCTTGACTAGTGGAGGGAGTAGAGGTATCCTTTGTGGCTAGGAGTCGTGAGTTGCTCTCCCAAAGAATGCTATGTTTGGTTTCAAGCTCTTTGTGCTTGTCTTGCAAGTCATAATATTTCCCATTAAGGGCAACCATAGCCTTCTTTGTGAGAGCATGGTCTCCTTGCTCATTAGCTAGGCTCTTTTGCAAGGAGGCCACCTCACTTCTCTAAGCTACAAGAGCATCCTTGTTATCAACATAGAGCTTTTCAAGTCTATCAAGTTGACCATCTCTAGTTGCTAACTCCACTTGGGTACTCTCTAAATCCGTCATTAGTTGAGCAAGAAAGTCTCTAGTTTTGGGATCTAGGTTCTTGGTGAGTCTAACATATTCCTCATCATCACTAGATTCACTATCATCACTAGAGCTTTCACTAAGATCACTAGATTCATCACTAAGTGAAGGAGAAGGTTTGGATTTGGATTTTACCTTCTCATCCTTGGCCATCAGACAAACATGAGTGGAGTCATTTTCTTCTTCATCCTCATCATCGGTCATGTTGTTGAAGAGCTTGAGTGTAGAGGTCTCTTGCATAGCAAATGTTGCAACATGGGCTTCCTCTTCACTTGTCTCTTTTGTTGAGTCCCACTCATGGCCGATGTGAGCTTCACCCATGTTCCTTCTCTTTCTCTTGTAGTCTTACTTCTTGTCTTTGTCATTGTCCTTCTTGTACTTGTTGTTCTTGTTCTCATAAGGACAATCGGCAATAAAATGTTCGGTGCTGCCACAGTTGAAGCATGTTCTCTTTTTCTTGTTTGGGAACCTTCGTTACACCATTTTTGTAGCCATTAGCCTTCATCCCCTTCCCATACTTCTTCAAGAATAGGACCATGTCGTCTATCTTCTTGTAATCAGCCCCATCATCTTCATCATCACTTGAGGAAGAGGTTGCATCAATGTTTTCTTGCATCTTCTTCATTTCTTTGTCTTGACTTGTAGATGCTTGCTTGCTGCCCTTGACCTTGTTGGAGGAGCTTGGCTTGCTTGTCTTGGTTACCTTGAGAGCCACATCCTTGATCTTGACCCCCTCAAGCTTTGCTTGCAACTCTCCAAGCTTTCTTCTTTCATTTGCCTCCTCTCTTTGCATGTCATAGGTGAGCAGCCTACCAAGCACATCATTTGGAGTGAAGTGCTCAAACCTCTTCTTATCACGAATCAAGGTGACCACTATGTCATTTCTAGGTATGTATGCCTCAAGCATAATCTTGACAATAGTGTGGTCATCTAGATCCTCATCTCCAAATCCTCTAATCTTGCCAACTAGCACCATCAACCGATCAAACATTTCTTGGGCCCCTTCTCCCTTAAGGATCATAAATCGGTTGAGCTTGGCCTTCAACAAGTCAATCTTGGCCTTTCTCACTTTGTCTACACCTTCATGTGCAAGTATCAAGGTGTCCCAAATCTTCTTGGCTTCATTGACATTCATCACCCTATTGTACTCATTGCCTTCTAGAGCACTTAGGAGAATGCTTGTGGCTTGACCATTGATGTGGGCAGCTGCTAGCTCTTCATTTGTTGGCTCCTTGGGATTCATCGGTGGCTGAAATCCACTGCACACAACCTCCCAAAGACCGGGGTGAAGGGCGCTAAGATAGGCTCTCATCAAGTGCTTCACTTGGCATAGTTGGTCCCATCGAAACGGGGCAACTTTCCCGCGGGCACATTGATAAAAGACTTCTTATCGCGGTTAGTCAAATAAGAAGAATAGTTAAAGGATATGGCGGCGAACTTGTTGTTGTTGACGCTGCCCTCATCCTTCTTCTTTTCTTTCCTCTTCTTCTTGTTGTAGGAGATGTCATCATCTCCATCGTCGAGCTACTTGATAGCTCACTTGACTCCGCTTCTTCTTCTTGTCTTTGCTTTTCTCTTGCTGCCCTTCTAGCGGCTCTTGCCTCCACGAATCATTCTTCTTTGTTCTCTTCTTTGAAGCTTCTCGGCGAGCTTGATGCTAGCTTGCTCTTCTTGCTTCTTCTTTTCTCGTTCTTGCCCTCTTGCGGTTCGTCTAGCTTCCCTTGCGGCTCTTCTCTCGGGATCGGTGCCATCACCCTTGATGGTGCTCTCAGTAGCTGTACCGAGAGAGAGCTCACTGCTGCTGGCCTCCACATCCTCCACGGGGATGGTAGGCTTGCCTCTCTCTCCCCGATCCCTCCGGCCAAGCATCCATACTTCACGCGGTGAAGCGTATACGGTATCCTCGCTCTGATACCACTTGTAGAATCTGATGGAAGCCTAGAGTGGGGGTGAATAGGCTTACACCTAAAAATCGACCTGTTAAAACTCAAACACGTTGTCGGTCAGAGGCGCGGCACTGCCGCGTATAGGCACGGCACCGCCGCGTGCAAAAGCCGGCAGACAAAGACAGAGAGTTGAACCGAGGCCTGTCGGGAAGTTCAGCGCGGCACTACCGCATCCACGTGCGGCATTGCCGCTGGTCACTTCAAAGAAGTGACTCGGAGGTGAATCTCGAGAGCCGTGACCTTGGTGCTCGTGATTCACACTCCTTCCCACACAAATACTTCACAGAGGATGAGCTAATATGACGTAAAACCTTGCAACAAAGTAGATCGGGATGAAACCCTAGCTCACAAGATAAAATATATGCAAGAATGTAAAGAACACAAGTGACACAAGGATTTAACCCGTGGTTCACCGTCGCCACACAGTGCCGGGTTACGTCCACGTTGTTGAGGTTGCCACACAAGGCTTAGCTTGCCCACCGCTTGCTTTTTTCCCTCGTTCACAAGTCTAGGGAGTTAACCCTAGAGATGTGGGGTAATGTATTGCTTGTTTGTGTGAGGTTACAAACCTCCCAAGGCTGCCACACAAAGGGGGCAAGCTCAAGGGCGACGCCTAGCCGCCTCTAGGAGCAAGCTCCAAGAGTAAAGAACCCTAGGGTTCCGCCAAACGTGAACCAAATGCTCTTTTGAGTGGGGAAGTAGTAGATCCGGTCTCCAATCGAAGTTTGCAACTGTTTCCCTCAAAAATCCCCAAGTGGGAAGTGAGAGATTGAGTGGGGAGCTCAAAGTTCTTCAATGGAGATGAGAGAGAGAGCAAGAGGTGCTCCCGGCCGTTTCCGGTCGGGAGGAAGAAGAAGAGTGAGCCAGCTTGACCGTTGTGGGAGGGGTAGGATGGGTATTTATACCCCACGAGCCCAACGGTTGAGTTTAAGTGTGGCAATCGCCACACCGACACGCTGCATCGCCACCGCAGCACGGCACGCCGCCGCCATGCGCGCGCACTACCACGCTTAGCCCGTCGCCAAAAAGGTGGGATTCTAGAAGAAAAGCCGGGCCGCCGAGGCTTGGAGTGATGTTTAGTGTCCGGATTTGAGATTAGAGCACTTGGTCCACAGGTACCCGAGAATCCTAGGATCCCTCTTGATAGTACGGCATTTCCTAAACTCAAGATTCAAAATATGAAATAATTTAAACGCTTTGATCCGTAAACACCACCATCTAGCTTATTGGGTGCCTTTGGACCTATACATCGACTCCTTATTTTAATTCCTGCATGTCATCTTCGTAAATCTCATTAGTCCCCTAATTCGGTGGTCATCAACGCCAAAACCCACTTAGAGCTTGATTGCACTTACACTATGGCGCTTTGCAAGTCCCAAGCAAAATTAAGATCTTTGGGTCGAGGGCTTTGCATGGTGATATTTTTTTTTTTTTTGCAAAGGGATTTTGGCAAATCGTCCCATTGAAAATTCAAGTAGTTGTCCAGCGTGTCATGAGGGATGTGAAGACATCAAACATCTTTTGTTTAGCTACAACCGAAAGTGAAAAGGAATATGGCAAATGACTTGGTGTGTGGAACAAGATGGAGAGAACCATAGCAACCCGACGGTCGGGATCCATTCTATTGAAGGATTTCATAAATAATTCTAGACCGCTTTCTAGTTTGAATCAAGTCGATCGGTCTAGCTGAACTAATACCGACATGTGAAGTTTGTATATTTGGTGGGAACACGTAAAATTCGCCTAAGGTGAGAATATCCAAAGAACCAATGCAAACAACTTTGTCAATTGCTTCACTGATTACGAACTACAAAACAACAATGAAGAAACCTCATCAAGAAAAGAGAAGGTTGGAGAAGACTTGCGAAAGGCAAACTATTAATGAATATAGATGGAAGTTTCAAAGAGACTAATGGTAGTGGAGGTATTGTTGCAAGAATTAGAGACTCAAAGGGCACATTCATAGTAGGTTTGTGCAACTTTATGGATCATGTAGCGGATGCTCCAACCTCGAAGCAATGGCTCTAAGGGAGGGACTGTTGTTAGCTTAGCAAATTGATGCAACAATTTTATTATACACTCTAATTGTATGGAAGTGGTAGAAAGTATGAAGCAAGGTTTCTCGGCCAAGTTGGAGCACCAATCTATGATGAGTGCCTCCTCCTATGGCGAGGAATTTGAGTCAATCTCCATTGAGCATTGTGATCGAGAAGCAAAACAATTGTGGCACATGAAATCGCTAGAGTAGTGTTATCTCCGAAAAGATAGTTGTAATTGGGTCGATGAACCGCATATTTTTTTTTTCTTGAAACTCTAGTCAATGATGTAACTATCTTTTGATATCTTGAATAAAGTGTGCCACATGGCTTTCCAAAAAAAAATAGTCATTTGTAGTCACAACCTTAGGATTAAAGGGGACTAAACAACTTTAGTCACTTTTAGTGAGGGTGTTTGACATTTTTTATTTTATAGGAACTAAAGGTCACTAACCTTTAGGGGCCCTAAACCAAACACTACCTTAGCAAGTTAGAGCCCTGCTCGGGCCGGGTCATGCGGGTCGGCTAATGCTTTGGAGAGAAAAAATCACTGGCCGGGCTGGGACGACCGATTTGTGAGAGAAAATATCACTGACCGGGTCGATATAAGCCAAGCGAACAGGGCTTCGTGTAATTGTGTTGCTTTAATATATTTAAACTTTGTTTGTTATTAGTTATCAAGCTTTGAACGATACTAGTTAAACGCTCGCGGCGTTGCTACGGGATAGCTAAATTTTATATAAAAAACACATAGATCGCATGATAAGATAACAATACTATTAAACTAAACAATAATATTAAAGTGACATTTAATCTAAATAAGTTTTGTGAAAGTAACACAATCAATTATGGATATCGGGGATTTTTAAACTCTATTTTATGGACTTCTTCGTAATTTGTCTAAGATAATATTATCAAGAACCTGTGTATGCATACTTGACCATTGGTTTTGTAAAATTAAGTGGAATGTCCAGTGACTTGGTGTGATGGAGCAACATGATTCAAGATGCAAAAAGTTCGCACTACGACGATTACGAACAACGAATAAATCAATAGATTATCTCCTCCACACGACGGCACGCCAGAGTTGGCGCCCGCAAGGACAACGGCGCGGTGGCATCGACGGGACATCAATAGATTATCTCCTCCACACGACGACAAAGAGAGTTGGGCGCGGGAAAGG
This sequence comes from Hyparrhenia diplandra, assembly GCA_015847255.1. Classification (NCBI taxonomy): domain Eukaryota; kingdom Viridiplantae; phylum Streptophyta; class Magnoliopsida; order Poales; family Poaceae; genus Hyparrhenia; species Hyparrhenia diplandra. Next base: position 52,144 of record JADLZK010004674.1, on the reverse strand, counting down.
ACAACAACAGGTGGCATCGACGGGACGCTGGAGCAGATCGTGGTGGCGGAGCAAATTCGCTTGGCATGGGAGGGGTGCATGCGGATCTTTTTATTTTTAGTTTCCTATTTTCTCTCATGGAAGCTCAAAAAAAAAAAAAAGCACGGTAGGCGGGTCAGCCCGATTTTCCTCCCAGATTTTCCCCTTCGATCGAGAGGAGAATGTGATGAGCCCATGGCTCCTCAAGATAATATTTCGGGGGACTTACTCTCTAGAAATATGAACGATCCATCTTTCTTGAAATTTGGTGTGTTTTCTTCAAATGAACAACATATAAAGAAGGTCAAGGAAATATTTTTATCAAGTGGGCTTTTGTCAAGTATCAGCTTTAAGCTAATAAAATATATTTATGCTGGTTCTATTGAGGTTGACGTCACTTGAACGGAGAGTTGATATACAAACTTCGCTTCATGCTATTGGTGGAGTTCGCAAGTGCTAACCATGTTTAGCATCTTGGCCGTAATATTTTAATATAGATGTGTGTGAGCTATTTTTAGAATTAGCATTACCATGTTATGTTTGCACTTGCACTTTGCACTTTGGAATCTTGTCAGTCAGATTCACCATGTTATGTTTGCACTTACACTTGCACTAAATAGCTTAATTTATTAAGCTCCAAATTCAGGGATTGAATTCGGCCCTAAATGATTGGAAGCAGAACATGTGCAAAGACACTGTATGGAAGGGTACAGACCACATTATTAGCCTACTACTACACAAATTAGAAAGGGGCCTCTGGATATAACCTTCAGTAAGCAGCATATCATGTCAAAGTGCAGCACTGTCAGATGACTTTCAATTCCAAGTACAATATGAATAATGATTGGCGTGCGCCTAAGCAGCACAACAAAATTAAAATACACATAAGATGCAGGTTCAGTTATCTGAACAAAACAACATATTAAAATACAATCTTTCTTACTAAGCTAGCTAATAAAGCTATTAGTTCCATATATCTAACATTCAAATACAAGCATCCACCGGTAGGCAAGAAGCTGCACTTGTCAGACAATGAACAGATATTCACAGAAAATTCAATGCACCGATCAAGAAAAATAAAAAAGTGACCAAGCTCATAACGTGTCTGTGAATAAATTGCTAAATGTATTAGTTAATTCAGCAGTACAATAGATCATTTTATACACGAAAAGATGAAAAGCTAACAAGCATTTTGCATTAATTAGAAACCCTGAACTGTTTCTGAATCAACCTAGTCCTTTTGTATTTAAATTTCTCTATAGCTTTTTATCAACTGCAGCTGTTTCTTGTGTGTTTTTTTTTCTTAGTTCACGTTATCACGTACGTACACAGCACAGGCGGCACTGAAGTTCGGCTCTATGTGCAGTGTCTCGGCTTCAACTCTGAGAGCACACGAGAGGGAGGTTCTGGTAGGAGTGGAGGTAGGACATTGCACTTACATTGATTGTGGGCGCAGACAGCGCTGATTAGTGATTATCTCCATCATCTAAGGAGTCCTCGTCCCCAATTTGAGATGGTTGGATCTTGTTTGAAGGACGCATGTACCGTACACATAGCGAAGTGCGAACTAAACGTCCTCGTCTGTGGAACTGACACCCGTGATTAATATCAAGACCTGCATATTGAAGTTGAACCATACATGCAATTTCAGCACCAAATCATGGGGCCGCCCGCTGACCAGTGACCACACGTATTGTGACAATCTTGAACGGATCAGACCAAATCATGGGGGCCGGCCGCTGTGGCTGCTGCATACGGCCGCCGACATATAAAATTCAAAGGGACAGTTAGAGGAAAAAACCTAGACGAAGCCGATCGATGATCTGTGTGTGATGATCTTAAATGGACGTCCTGCCGCCCATAGCAAAGGCGGCCCAGCCCGGCTTCGGTTTGTGCGATCGATGCTTGGGACACGACGCCTTGCCGCCACCAGCGACCCCGACCCCACCGCCTGCTGGCTTCATCCCGTCCACGATCGAGGTCCCGGTGCTTCAAGTGCCAACGATGCGCTGCCGCACCCAGCGATGCCGGCCCGCCCGGTCTTGGTTTGCGAGATCGAGGTGAGGACAGATGGTCTGCACGTTGATGATAGAGCCGACCTGCACATCGATGATGGAGCCGATGAGGTGCAGCACACTAAACCCGCTACGGGGAAAATCACAGAGGGGAGGGAAGTGACGAGTAGCGGATGGGGTGTCGTTCGCTCCTTCACCATAACACGGAGGAGATTGATGTCGCATGAGGAAGGGAGCAAATTCACGCACGCATGCACGCTGGTTTCCAATCGCGGGGTCATGTTTCCAAACTCACGCACACACGCTGGTTTCCTATCTTGGTTCGGTGGTGCGGGATCGCATGGAGGGAGGCGGGCGGACAAACCAAAAAATGTCGCATCATTAGGCAGTCTTTTCTTTCGTCATTTTTATGATGTAAAGATATGTTTAGAGACATTTTTGAGAAATGAGGTTGACCATCTCTTTTTGTAATTCTTTATCATTATTTGCACCTTATTCCTGATCATATCCAAACGAACGAACGATTTCAAATTTGTTCTGCATGACCTGATCGATCAAGCACTTGTCATCTAAAATTATTGTATACTGACAATTCAATTAACATTTCTATTGCATCTGAAATAGTTTTGTGAAACAACATGTGTCGCATGTACGGAGTACATATATGCTAGTATATATATAAAATAAAAATGGAAAAAGAAGCAAGCATCAGGGGGCGATCTGACTGCAAACTGCAGGTCGGCCAGGCCATTTGCCGGCCAGACCGGCAGCCATTCAAGGCGCAACCGGCCAAGCTGGGAAGCGGTGGTCAGGAGGCCCACCTGTCAATGACCAGGCAACCATTTTTACAGCTGCCCCTCAGAAAAAAAAAATTTTTACAGCTGCAGGGGATCGGCTTTCTCTCTCTCCCTCCGACGCCTCTCCAGTTCACCCTCTCCCATCCCATGGCGGCGTAAAAAAAAAAAAAAAAAAAAAAGAGAGAGCGGATGCTCCTCCCTCGATCTCTCCCCTAGGGCAAGGGATTCAAGAGTGCTCTCGGCTAGGCCGCCCACTCGGTCAGCTAAGCCGGGATTTGTGGCGCTAATCCCCTCCTAGCTCTTCCCCATCTCACCCGAGGTACAAGAAGGTGCTCTTGCCCGATCTCATTTTCTAGGTCGTATTTGTGGATTCTTTTTGGTGAATAAGCTCCTGCTGGTGCCTAGATGACATGGATGAAATTTGGTTAGGATTGGTTGGCTACATTTGACACATTCGTGAGCTAAGGCTTGTTGGCAGTCAGACTGACTGGGCCTCGCGGTCAGGTTGACTCCCAGCCAGGCCAAGTGGCTCTGGTGGTCACGCCGACAGCCGACCAGGCTGAGTCTCGATCAGTTGACTAACTTTGCACAGCAAGCCTCAGTTCAAGAATGGTTCATGTGCAGTCATATTTCTTAAATAAATTTCAGAGACATAATCTGTTCAGTTGCAATTACCTATGTGCATTAGCAATAGAGAGAAATTTTACTATAATTGACATGGTTGCAAAACTAGTCTAGTTATATTTCCATTGAAAAGTCTCCTTAATGTGCTAGTGTACATTCTCTCAGTAATTAATTCATGCCTAATCAGTGCCTATTATCTATGCAACATAGCAGTAGAAAGAAAATCCTGTTGAAATAAACTTGATTTAGTTGTTTAACTAATCGTGTTGTACTTCCACAGAAAAGTCTCTAGTGCTAGCTTGCATATTCTCCAATTCTATCAATGCTAAATCATGTGAAGATATCTTATGCTACATTGAAAATCATTTTGTGACCTCAGGGACAATATGCAGAGAGACAGAAATATCAGGCTTACTTTTGAGAGAAGGAAAAAGGCAAAATATGATGATGATCCAAATGCAGAGGGCACAACAGAGCGGGAAGCTGATCCACCCATTCCACTATCAATTCAGGAGGCAGATGTGACAGGGCCTGCTCATGGGACAAGGAGAGCCACTGCTAGACAGCAAGGTATATCTATTGGTGGTTCTTCTGCTTCTAGAGAGATACATGAGGAGGGAGACACGTCTAGTGAGAGTGATCATGATGAGGATGATGATTATGTGATTCAGCATAAGCCAAGCAAAGGTCCAACAGATTCAGATGTTGAGGACAATAATGATTATGTTGATGATGTCGTTGTTGATGATGGTGATGCAAATGACTATGAGGATGAAGTAGAGCTAGACCTTGGTGGTGCACAACAGGATGATATTTCTGCCCCTCAAGCTTTCAAGTTCAGAGTCACACATGGGCCTCCTAATAGGCCAAAGGTAAACTATAAAGCTAAGGGGATGACAGCCGCTTGTGAGGGAATTAAGAGAACAAGATCCTAGAGAACTTCCTCGTACTGCTTTGGATTACAGGTTTCACAATATGTTCCAGCAAGATTTTTATGAGACTGTGATACTCACCAAGGATGACAAGGTGAGCAGAAGTCAATGGATAGATTGGGACTACATGGCCAACAAGAAGGATGCTGTGTTTGATGAGGTGATAGCCGCTTGACAGGCAGAACGTGAAGAAGATCATGGGCTTCAAACATGACTGGAATGATGAAATCATTGCTCAATTTTATGCCACCTTGTATGTCGAGGAAAAATGGGGTTGATCCAAAGAAGTGGTATATGCACTGGAGAACTGAAGGAAACTGGTACCAAGTTGATTATGTCACATTTGGCAAGTTGTTTGGATTTGCAGGAAAGATTTCAGGAGGTTCAAGATTCACAGTAAGCCTCACCTCCCTGCTCATGAAATGAAATTCATGTATCCAGAAAATGTAAATGGCAATTATGGAAAGGTATCTGGTCTCTACTCGTACTACTCCTATCTCAATAGAATGATTAGAAAGACCCTTGTGCCAAAAGATGGAGATCCAGCAAATATCACTTTCTATACCAAGAATTTGCTTGCTAGGATGGATCCAAGAGCTGAGCCTTTCAGTGTCTTCAACTTTGTGTGGGAGGAAATAAAGTCCATCTCTCAGTTTCCCATGAAGAACTGTGGCTATGCACCTTACATTATGCATATGATTGAGTCAGTCACAGAGAAGATCTTTGTGAAGGATGTTGAGCATAAACCTTTGAAGATTATTTGTCTGAAGGATCCTATTGTGCCTAGAGTTCTAGGAGCATCTTCTTCTGCTGGTCCAGACTTAGTTGGGACTTCTAATGGACCCTCTACAGAGCAGCTAAGCAGTCAGAGGCAGAGGTCTGTCCGGCGTGGTGACAAGCCATCTTCTCCAAATAGAAAAATGTATAACATTTTAATTGGGTTGTGCAAGAAAGTCAGAGACATAGATGAAAGGGCACACAAGGAGAGGGTGAGAGCTAGAGAGACTACAAGGATTCATGATCAGATACTCAGAGATTTGCATAGTCACATGTTGCCTGATGCTCCAGCTCCTCCACCAATTCCAGTTGCACCATCTTCTCCTCCAATGCTACCTTTGGACAGTTACGTTGAGCAGTTGCATCAGGAGGACTACTTTACACAGCACTACGGACCGAAGTCATCCATGTCCAATGGCTATCTGCCAACACAGTTAGCAGGTCTGTCTACAGCTCCTTCAGTGTTTGCTTCAGCACCCACCTTCACTTCAGTGTTTGCTTCAGCACCCACCTTCACTTCAGTGTTTGCTTCAGCACCCACCTTCACTTCAGTGTCTGCTTCAGCACCCACCTTCACTTCAGTGTCAGCTTTAGAGAGGTTGGCTCACGTAGCTGCAGATCTATCCTTAGTACCTTAGTACCTTACCCAGCTTAATCAGTGGATTTGCATCCAATACCTTATCTGACTCTCAGACTCAGTTGGGCTCGACCACATATTAATCTAGCACCTTATCTATCCCGTGGACTTGGGACTATTTTATTCTATCGTGTGCTACTATGTGTGCTTGAACTCTATGTTATTTATCTAACTAACGGGTTGCATGTTAGTGTGATGTACATGTCTTGTGATGGTGTATGATCTAGTCTTTGGGATAATCCTATTGATAGCAAATCATATCTATCCTTTGAGGTTGAAGGCGGCTGAAATTGGGTTATCTGGTTATTGATAATCAGTCAAATTTCAATTAAATGTGATGCAAAAAATGGGGTATCACTGGTCTTAGTGTCCTAGATCTAGTGCACTAAAACGCAAGATGCAATTATGGCTCTCCTCTTAAAGGCGTCTGGTCTTATGTGGAATAGCAAGCCAAGGAGGAGGGGGAGAGGTATAAATAGTCACCAAAGACAAACTAGCCATGGGGCTAATTCTTTTTGTTACTATACTATAGTACATCGGTATCATCAATCATGTAAAAATCTTAAATTGCGTTTCAAAACAGAATCTTAAATGCAATTCTATGGTTTTATAACTAGCACGATGCAAATTTTATTTGGAAACAAAATTTTAGTTGTCCAAATGGTTATAGACTTTATCCAAGATGGATTCAAACCTTGTTGCGGTTAATGGCATGAGAAGTAATTTTAGGACTGCAGATGAGAGTTTGCCTTGGTTTCTGGTTAAAAGAATTATGATTATCCTATGTTTGCTTGTTCATAATATGCAAGACAATTTGTTCTGAATTTTTGGTAGCTATGGTCCAAGTGATTATGCAAACTGACTTTGATGTTGGTAAGTGCTTTTTAAGGAAATGGCAAGAACTCTGCTGCTCAAATGTGTATAAAAAGAGGTTTACGTACAAACTGCACTCTAGGTGCCTAACACACTGGTCTTTGAACCAAACAGAGATAGGGTCTGCCCCACTGCTAGTTTACATGCACATGGAAATTCATAGGTCTTTGTTAGTTTACATGCACACCATGTTTTCGAAATCTTTCTATTCCTCTCCTTTCACAAATTCCACATGATGTAAATCAATATTCTATTGAAACACCAACATTCTTGCTTTGGCACCCCTGCTTGTGTCGGCTCCCACTATTCCACCAAAGAGGCAAGGTCTTGCGATGACCATTGCACTGAAAAACTTTCTCCAAGACAACACCTGATCCCAGACGGCTTTTGCGAAGGGGCGTAGCAAGGATAGATGCAAGCCTTCTCCAAATAACCATTAAAAAGGATGTACAGAATATTAACACAACCGGGAACCCAAAAGGCACGCAACGAAAGCACGACCAACCAAGCAACGTCTGTCCACACACAAGACTAAATACACAGGCTATGGAGGTTCAAGAAAAAAAAAAAACACGGGCTATGGAATACCGTTGAATGTCTTCTTTGATTAGATAGGCACTTCGAGCGGTTGTAGCTCTTTGTGCTAAAATGTTCTTTGGTTTCTTTCCTTCCTATCCAACCCTTTTCCTCTCTATTTTCTCCAACATTTGCAAATCGATTGATAATTGCTAAGTTCCACCCATCCACTGATGATTGCTCAAACTTGGATTTTTAAGATTGTTCAACCACTGTGATATATAAAATATCGAGGCACATTTAGGGTATTGGTATGCTTAACCATAACTCACCCTGGCCATGATTTACCGAGAACCTAAACCGAACCGAGAAATACAAAAAACCGAACTGAAATAAACCAAAACCTAAAAATTCGGTTCTAATTTGGTACCAAATTTATCGAGGTATTTTTGGTTCTATACCTCGGTTCTCGGTATTTACAATTGGAACCAAATTTGTCCAACAACCCATAAATTTGTCCAACAACCCATGAATATGTTAGCCTAACAACAACCCACTCCGCAAACCTCAGCCCCACCAATCACACACCTCATCCTCACTGCCCCGCTTGCTCCCATGACCCCCCACCCACCCACCGGCCGCCTCACCTCCGCCTGAGACCTATGGCCGCTGCTCGCCCAGCGTGACCACACGCGGCCGCCGCCACATTGCCGCCTCGCCACGCCGAGCCCACGCCCGCTGCTCCACCTCCGCCTCCCGCCCGCTTTGCGGCTTCCAGCGTCGCTTCCGCCGCTTCGCTGGGACCCACGCCGCCGGCCGCCGCGACGCCCCCGCCACGCGAGCCCACGCGCCGCCGGCCGGCCGCATACCCCTCTGACGCGCCCTGCCCGTAGCTAACAGCGCCGGGCTACGCCTGAGGGTGGCCCGCTCCGCGTCCGGCGCGCGCCCCCACGCGCGCGCGGCGATTGCATTTCACTCCGCCCCATCACCCACCACACCGCGCTACCGTCTCGGCCCGACGCCCCTATTAAGGTCCCGAGGATGCCGGTGGTGATGGTGTTCGCATTTTCCGAACCGAATTGAAAGAACCAATACCGAATACCCCGGCACCGAAATTTCGAGGAACCGATCGGCACCGACTTTCGTGAACCGAACTAGGTGGAGTACCAAGGAACCGAACCGATCGCTTCGGTAGTCGAACGCCTGTGGTGAACCATAACGAACTAGGTGGAGTACCGAGGAACCGAACCGATCGGTTCGGTAGTCGAACGCCAAGGGTGAACCATAACGGAGACAAAAAAAAAAAAAAAAAAAAAAAAAGAAAAAAAAAAAGAAAAAAAAAAAAAAGGAGTAAAATGTGAAATTGGTCAGATGCCGTCTGCAGCTCATCGTTCCCGAAACAAAACCCGAGAGAAACCTATAGTTCCCTTTGCCCTTTTCCCCGCCAATGGCGACGCCGGCGGCGCTAGCTGTGGAGGTTCGCTGCGCGGGCTGCGGCGAGACGCTGGAGGTGGAAAAACGGGACCACGGACTTCGCCTGCCCGGGCTGCAGCGCCGCGCAGCGCCTTCCCCGGAGCTCATGCCGCCGCCGCCGGCGGTCCCGCGCCGCGCCACCCCTCTGCATCTTGAAGCATTGGAATCAATTCCTGCAACACCCACGTATCCTTCGAGATCCCACGACGATCTACCGCTTACATGCTCATCTCTAGATCATGCATGTCCTGGGGTTGATAAGATTTCTTGTCCGTCAGACATGGAGGATATTAGTGATGATGGTTATCACCTTGTCGAAGAGCATAACATGTTATCTGAAGCTTTCATCTGTGTGGCATCTTGTCCACGGGTTGAAAACAGTACAGAGTTGCTCTCATCTATCCTTTTTTCTTTGTCAAAAATCTGGAATCAACCAGAGTGGGAGATAAGCCTGATGCATTATTTTCACGATTATCGGTTCAGGACCTCTGTCCACAGCATTGCTGTATTTTTTGAGGAAGAGCTCCAAAACTGCATGTCACAAGAATCTAATGGAATTGGAAGTTTGACTACCCTTCTGCCCTTGATACTTCCCCAACTCTTAAAGCTCCTTCAGTGTGTACATTCCCTCTGGACGGATGAAGTTGCTTCTGATCTATCAGAAGAGATTGAAGAAGCTAAATTTGTTATGTGCTCTGGGGACTCTTCTAGTTTGGAAAATGAGATTAGAGTGTGGCTACAAAACATCCGCAAAACTGGGTACATGGTCATAGGTAGCTGTTCATATCTTGAGGGGGCATTTGACAATTTGTTGGATAGCACATTTGTTTGTGGTGCCTTAATGAAGAATCTTGAGTCAATGGAGTTTCGTCATCTCACATGGTTTATCAAGTATACCATCATTCCACTGGTGAAGAACTGTCCTTCTGGACTTTGGCCAACATGGATAGATATGCTCCTAAAGCCAGTGCTTCACTACTGTGACTATACACTATATAGTTCGTGGTGTGGTCTCTTGTACAGGAACACGGTGCAGGCTCCTGATAACTTTGGTGATATTTCTATCTCAAAAGAAGAGGCTGATGAATTACGAAGGGATCTTATTTTCAAATTGACTCGTGAAGTATCCAATTTGCTTGCTGCAATGGCATTGCCGAAATTAAATGGTGGGATAGCACATGAACACACATCTACTATGCACAAAGCAACAACATCTGAAGATTTGGAGTCTGTTTTCTCAACCTCCCTTGTTGGGTATCTTTTATACAATGATGACCTTAATCATTCAATACTAAGGTTTATCGTTTATGTTTTTGAAGATTGGACCGATGGTGTAGCAAGGATTACAGCTGCTTCATTTTGCCACAATTTGATCCGAGTTGCTACTGTGATGCACAGTGACAAACTTATCTCGTTTGTTAAAGATTACATAATTCCCAACGTCATCCAATGCTTAGCTCTTGAGCCGGGTTTGGACAGAGACAGTGAGAGTAATCATATGAGATGTGACACTGACAGTGGTAGTGACAACAAATCTGTGAGAAGTGGAAGTGATATTCTTACTGATCTTTGTTATGATGCATGTCGCTGTACTCAAGCTCAGGGATTAGTAGAGGAAGGTACATGCGATGTGAGCAATGCAGAAACCTTTAGGAAATGGTTGTCAAATGAGGTAGAAGCGCTCGTTGTAAGAATAAATCTGTTGATAAACTTGAAGAAACTAGTGATGAATTTGAAGAATTTCCATGGATTTGGGAGATAGATGAAGAGTTCATAGGTTATCTTCCTACTTATACTGGCATCCTACATGGATTGGATGTTTATGTTGATAAGCTGAAGGATGATTATATTCTTTTTGGGATTTTGATTTAACAAGTGATTTTGTATCCAAGCATGATGTTGGTAGTTCTTATTTGTGGACTGTGTCGTCTATGATGTCTCGTAAATTATCTTCAGATTATTGGAAGAGACAAAATAAGCTAATGCAGAAGTTTTTCTGTAAACTTATCAGCTTTGACAAACCTTATATTAAGTATTCTTGTTATGATAGGAATATACAAGTACAAAAACTTTTTTGAGGTCAAATCCGATGAGTGGCCTACGCTTGCTAGATATAAGAGGACCTCTGTACTCGAGGTATTTTGCAGTATATTGGAATTATGGGGAGCCTCAGTTCCATCCTCTGATACGTGAGGATCACAAGGATGTGCTTACCAGAATAGCTTCTCAATTAACTTTTGTAGAAGATATGGATTCCGTGCAGCCGCTCCAAGCTGACTCAGTGGATTTTTTGGAACATTTGCAACCTTATGCACAGAATTACATCAGTGACATGAACAGAGACTTTGAGTATGATAAAGCGAAAGAACAAGCAAAGTTGCATCTAGAGTTTGATTTGGAGTTAGCTTCAAGCACTCTAGACGAGTATGTCCGTAAGGTTAGATCTTCAAAGGGTGGTTTTCTCAAGAACACCCTTGATGATGATATTTTTGGTGGCCTCTTTTCGAATCTGGATCGCGATCTTCGTACAAAGTCACTTGAGCGAAGAGATAAGCTCTTGGAAGAGGAAGATCGACTATGCTTATATGTCAAACATATGCAAAGTATCATTGGAAATGAACGGCTAATAAATAGACTTGAAAGTTTGATTAATGAGCTGGACGCAGAGCATTTTTTCTTGGTGGATGATGATATTGAATGGGGAAGAAACGGTTTTCAGACCTCATAGATAAATTTGAGGAGGATGCCTTTGCTGGGCTTCACCTTCCAAAATGTTATGTTATTCGGGAATTATGGATCTCGAGCAAATGTTATGTATGAAGGAAACAACTCTGATAGATGCTTTCACAGTGGTTGTTGGTGGACCATCTGAGCGGTGGATGGAACGCTGTAATCTGTTTTGGATGGACACAAGATACTATGAGCATGACTACTATAGTGTTATTAAAGATCCATTGAAAGAGATATGGATGAAAAAGGCGAAAAAGGAGGGATGGCGAATTCAACATGGTATAGGCAATGAATGATATGATGTTTCATCATCTTTATCGTTTGTACCTTTTGTAGACTGACTAGCTATCTATGGGGTGATTGTGATGCTCTTTTTTTTTTACTGATATATAAAGGACATGACGATGATGAGGAAACTGAAGAGGAAACCAAGAGGAAGGGAATGGTCATGAAGAAGGCGATGATGATGACATCGAGTGATTCATTTGTTTCCTTCTTTCTTCCAGTAATCCCAGAGGAGAAAAAAGCTTATCATTTGTTTCACAGTATCATCCTACCATTGTGATTCTGCACATGTATAACTTTATGCTTGTGGGTGTGCTTTGAGGACTTGTTTTAATTAAAATTCTTGTGAGACATTTCATTTCTGTGTGAGATCATGTAATACAATGGTTAATATTCTTAGTCTCACTTTGTGCTATAACATCGTGTATTCGATGAACGTACCAGACTTGGCCCATCTAGCCGCACCTTTGTCGGCCCATCAAAGCACAACGTTTTCCTTTTGTTTTACACTATGCGGCATGCGCTTGCACCGCAGAGATTAGCACCACCTCGGTGCCGCAACCAAGCAAGGGCGAGCTGGCCGCCTATATAAAGAAAGCCCCCGCCACCCTTGTTCCATACTTACCTGACGGGGTCGATGGCGATCAAAAGGCCCATGGCCTAGATCAAGGCCCACATTGCACTTGGTGGGTGCGTTGAGTCCGCCATCTCCCCAATTGGGAGAGTGGACGCCATAATTTGTGGTAGAGGGGGCACTTTTGCCATCTCCCCACTGGGAGAGTGGACGCCATAATTTGTGGTAGAGGAGGCACGCCGTTCGCAATGGGAGAGTGGACGTCATAATTTGTGGTAGAGGGGGCACGCTGTTACAAGCGGCCCCTCGCTAGTTCTAAGAAGTTAATTTTTGGTCCTGCACAGTTTGTTGCAATTTGGTTTCTTATCAGGTGGTTGACTGGTTTTTTTTTTTCCAGTTGGGCAACCAAAATGAAACTAAGAAAGAATTTGATAGCTGTAGACATAAACAGTGGGGACTTTTTAAACTGTAGACATAGCAAATGATACGTAGAGAAAGCAAAAACAACATATAATTTAGAACAGATGGGGTGATAAGGAGAACAACAAAAACAACATATAATTTAGAACAAATGGGGTAACAGATAAGGAAGAACAATTGTTGCTATATTAAAGCATTAAAAGGGTAACATAATTGCTACTGAGAAACGCAAACTTTTGATGATCGTTGTGCTGTGGTACATATGAACAGAAAGAAACATGATCAGGGAAGAAGGAAAACGGAGATGCACTCAGGTTCTCGCTCGCAGTGTGGAGCTCTACTGCAAGATGGAGGTGTTCTTTGGAGCCCAAACAGAAAGGGCTCAGGCCGGGAGACAGCGATGGGCAAGACCACCAGCTGAGACTCTGAAAATTAATTGTGATGCTTCTTTCTATCAGGAGAGCAAAGCAGGAAGCTGGGGAGCTGTTATCAGAGACTGGGATGGTGATGTTGTGACGGCAGGGCGAGGGAAAGTTAATCATCTGTTAAGTCCGCTACATGCTGAACTCGTTGCCTACTTACAAGGCATTCAAATGGCTGTGAACCTGGGAATCAGCCGGGCAGTTTTTGAAACAGATTCCCAAGAGGTGGTGAAGGCGATAAACACCTGTGAATATGACGGTCTCTGAAGTAAAGGCTCTGCTTGAGTTGAATTTTATTCATTTTGAATGCAAGTTCATTAGTAGATCATGTAATAGGCTTCCCATGAGTTGGCAGCACTGGGTCGTTGCTGTAATGAGGGGAGGAGGTGATAACCCCCACGTACCTGACGATGTAAATGTTTTTGTCGCTAACGATATGTTAGTCGACTAGTAATGAGAAGAAACCCAGTTTCAAAAAAAAAAAAAAACATAATTGCAATTCTCTAGATTCTTAACTAAAAAGAACACCGTTCATGTCCAGGACAGGTTAAAAGAACTATGGACACTTCACACAATCTCTCGACCACAGGTAGACAGGCAGCTGCAGGAAGGATCACATTTTCAACCTAATATGCTCTAGAGGCAATTACATATAACATTTGCCTGTACCAGATGACCAATAAGATGCCCAGTCATTAAACTGAATAAGCCAAACAACACTGGTATCAACAACGGGTGAAAACACCGCTTTATGCAAGCATGCAAGCTGCAGGCACTATGGGTAAGCCACATGAATCAGGAAAAGAAAACAAGCTATTTGTTTCTCAAGGGCGTTGGTGCCCAACGTAACATAGCAGGACCCTGGCTACCAAGCTCGCAGCCTAGATCAGTAACGAGTGCTCAATTGGAGTGCTCAATTGTGAGGGAGGTATAGAGAAAATTGGTTGTTATTGCTTGATCCCAAAGTACGACAGTACAGTACACGTCAAAAAGAAACAACGAATCCCTTAATTCTTGCCCCCTTTACTCCTCTTAACTCTTGCCTTCTTTCTGCTGCTGCCAGCGCCATCTAGGTGTCTGCGGCCCTGGTCATGCGCTCCCTGTGGGAGTAATGGTGACCCCACATGACTCTTGTTCTGTAAGATATTGACGACGTCTTGAATGTCTTCAGCACGTGCTGCTAGATAAGTTATTGGTCAATGGCATATAAATGCATGGTGTAAAAATTATATACGGGAAAACTAGAGGAAAAGCAGGGAGCTGTGGCATTACTTTTATCCAGTGTTTGTCGCTTGTCTGTCAAATTGTTCATCTTCCCAACCAGTGGATCTACCAAAGACATGACCGCAGTCCTTTTCTTGTTCATATCTCTCAATTTCTGCTGCAATACCGGTATTGCCTTCACAAGACCTGCAGGTTTAGTACAGTAGTGTAGGTAGAATTGATAAATGGGTAGAAGCTTTATCTAGATTAAGGCTCCATAATAATATTGAGGTTTACATGGAATAAAGGACTAAATGACATCAAATGAAAATAAGTGACAGAATCCACAATTTTTGACCAGTTTTCTTGCTAAAGCTAACACATGGAAGAAGAAAACTGCAATGGTTTTCCCCACAATTTTAGAGAATTGCAATGTAGTATCAGATTGTCAAACAAAACAAGGCATGGAAGCAAAAAATCTTTAACACAAAGGCCTAAGGTTGTCATAACAAAACAACATTTCACCAAGGTTCAGAACTAGCAATGATAAACAACTGAGCAGCTTGGAGCTCTGATCAGGTTGATAAAACAGTTAATTCTTTTTAATTCCTTGCTGTAAGGAAAACCAATAATATTACTTGCCATCAAACATTAAAATTATAGCATTGGTAAACCACATAATCCTGTTCAACTTTAATCACCAGAAATACTGGACAGAAGATGAACTGATAATCAGAATTGATCAGATGATGTACCCTTCTCAGCATCCCTTTTTTTGTATTCAACTACTAATAGTGCATACTGTCATACCTTCAAAATTTTCCCTGCACAGATTTGTCTTCAAGCAACTTTTTGTATCTCAGAGACAGAGGAATCAAGTTCTCTTTTGTATTTAGTTTGCCTTTCCAATGACAACAACTCTCTTTCAAGATTTTGAGACTCCATGTTAGCCTGGTGAAAAGTAAGATACACTGGCAATTGTTACAGAAATCAAGATGTATTATAAGCTGATTCATTACCATTAAGGTGCTTACACTTTCAAGCTTTCTCCTTAAGAAGTCAAGTTCCAAATCCAAAGCTGAAGTCTCATCTTTCTGTGGTTCTTTTGCACAAGGATTATCCTGAAAAAAAAAGATTACAAAGTCATTTAAATTATGATAATATGTGAGATGAGGGAATGAAGAAAATGTGAAAGAAAGCATCACTACATTCATTAAAAAAAAAAAAAAAGACACACATGTTTATTGGTTACTGCAAGCAACAACAAAAAAAAAGAAGCTTAACCGATGTTGCTTTTAGATTGGTAATTTTTAAGATCAGTGTGAATAACGGCATTACAATTATGGCATTCACCAGAAAGGCCAGAAACACTTGTTTCAACAACTTCAAACTTGCAAGTCTGTAAGAAATTATATTCAGCTAAACAAAACTCAGTATTGCATGCCCCTTCTCAACAAAACTAATCCAGCAGTTTAAAAGATGCTCTAACGAATATTGAATCGACAACCTCTTCATTTTTGTGACTGCAAAAGCACGTGTGGGCATCTGTAATTAAATGTTACTGTTTGCATCAATAAAGAAGCATCATATTTCTAAATTATGAACCTTCATGAACACAAGTGAAACTTTTCCACAGTATGAATGTAATTTAAGCATGCTGGAGTCAAATCTTTAATGTTAGGATAAGGTACGTACATCTTCAGGGGCCACAAAACCTTCGGGTATATCCAAGCAATGCATTAAGCAGAATTTCTCCCAGTTGGCCATTCTCTTATCCAGTCGATCCTTTACGAGATGGTGAATAGCATTTAATCCCTGCAGAGAAAACATAGAGATACAGTCCTGCTGGTCCAAAAAAATGAAACAAGAATTTGCAGCAAGCAGTAAATGTTATGAGACGCCTTTTAGAAGAGAAGATGTGATAATAAATGGCAGCATAAGTTAAACAAATTAACTGCCAAATGTACTAAAACATGTTATGGAGCTTGCAATACACAAGTACAATTAACTAAAACATTCATAGCACCCATCTAACGGCAATGCTATGGTTGGAAGCAGTCCACTGTAGAACACAATGCACATAATGAAGTCATGCATTTTTAGTTTTCTGTAAAGCTCTGAAGACAGGCAGAAGCTGAAATGTGCGATAGCTAATGGTCTCCACTCCACTACATAAAGAACACCCAGGGAAACTGGGAGGAATATGAATTCAGATGCAGTGCAGAACAACTTGCATGTTTCGTTTCAACCATATATTCTGGAACTTCATTCAGTATCTATGCTTAAAATCTGGTGGAGAAGACATTTATCGAGTCTGAGGGCATCAGCGCACACCAAGGTACTAGAATATTTGACAAAGTTTAAGGCCTGTTCCCAAATGATTAACGGGATGGAAGGAATTAACTAGCAAGGAACATGAATTAAACAAGGGCAGACAGCCAAGTACCCATTCCATCCCCATATCCAAATCCAACACACGAACTGAGTAGTATCGAATCATAGTGCGGGAATCCGTCGCTTACCCTTTGGAGATCAATGGCCTTCTCTGCAGCCCTGGCGGCGCCGAGGACCCCTGGTGCGGCCGCTGCCCTGGAGAGGAGAAGCGACGGCAAGGTCGGCGGCGAATGAGGGGAGAGAAATCGAAATCGGGTAAACAAAACACACGCACAAAAAGATAGGGAGGGAACTTAACTGGAGGCAGTACTCGAAGGCCTGAGCGGTCAAGTCGCTAGTGATGCCGTGGACCTCGTCGACGAAAAGCTGCGGGTTCAGCCCCAGCGCCGCCTCCGCCGCTGCGCTCTCGTCGCCGTCTTCCATCGCCCCGCCTCTTCTTCTTCCGAGTCTACTGTTCTGAGCTACTGGAGTGTGAGTGCCGACTGCCGGGTGGGGAATGGGGGTGGCCTGGCGGGGGCGGGCTGGGTATTCAAAATTCAAAATATATAGAGTGGATCTCAGCTTACAGGTCGCTGTCTGGATGCTTGCATATCGCTGCTGCCGCGCCTCCTGCCTACAGCAGCTGCACGCCCGTCGACGCCGGGCGAAGCTAGGGGCCTAGTAGCCTAGTAGGGTTCAGTGGCGTTCGCCGAGAGTTTGGAGACGGGCACGGAGACGGAGACGGAGACGGTGACGGAGCCAAGTTCCTCTCTGCGCGTGCGGGAGGAGGAGTTGGGAGCGCGTCCTTGGGCCTCAGCTAGATTAAATGGGCCGCGGGGCATCGATGGGCCTCCGCGTGGGAAGCGCATTTAAACTCGGTGTTGCGGCAAAACAGGTTTGGTTTGGTCGCCGCAGGTGGACAAATTCGGATCCATCAATTAGCGGGGAAATTAGCGGGCTAGGGCTAGCCCAAAAAGAAACTTTTGGCCCATTCGAGACGCGACGGAGCTGCAGCGCAGGCATCTCTTCTGCGTCTCCTCCTTCCCCGTCCACCGCACCGCCTGCTTCCCGCACTTCGCAGGGCTCCCACCCCACCGCCCCCCCTCCGCGTTGAGGTGCCGCAGGACTTCCTTCCCGGCGCGTGTGTCTGCTGCAAGTTCCTGTTGACCGAGCGCGCACTGCTCGCGGGTCGCGGCTGAGCGCACGGTCCAGCCGAGTCGCAATTTCTAGGCGCGGGAGGCGACAAGTCGCACTGCTCGCGGTCCAGCGACAAGTTCCAGGTCACGCTGCCTGGCCACAGCGGCAGTAAGTCCAAGCTTCGTACCTACAGTTCTGGTGATGACCCTCACCCCTCACCCCCTCTCTCTCCTTGTTCTCGCTTGATTACTTTAGTGTTTCCGACATTGCATTTGTATATATATATGCTTTGATGGCGGTTGATTGATCTCTGGTTGGTTGGTGGCATTATGTATGTGCTTGCAATCTTACCTGTCTTTATGGTTGTTTGGAGGAATTGATGCTTTGTTTGTTTATTAGATTAGATTAGATGGTGTCAGGGAGGGAGGGGGTGCTGACGTGTTGTTCAGATCGATTCCGGGCTGCATTCATGGTTGACATGTATGAGCGATTTGGTGTGCCTATCTTCTCACTCATAACAAGATCATGTCACAACTATTAGGAGCTCCCATGCTGATTTTACATCTACAGTTGTAGCCTATTATGTTATATGATATATGGTGACTGGGAATTGAGAGTTGAAAGGAGTTGCTGGCTGACAGACATAGGGTTATAGGTAAAAGTTACACTTCAGTTCTGCCATTTGCTTTCTTAGTCTCATTTAAACCAACCAAAGACGGAACTTTTTATCACTTTGTGACCCTCATTCTAGAGCTTAGTGGCTGCAGAGTAAGATCTTGAATTATTGCTAATAAGTGTTGTCCAATACTGTTAGAAAACTGAAATTTCTCAATTCACAGTTTAATCATTAAGATTTTTTTTTTTGGTTCCAGGGAACATTTGACCAGGACGTTTGAAAAAAAAAAATCATATATATTTCAGGATGCACTAAAAATGAATTCCTTGAAATTTGATTAAAAAAAAAAACTTCTAAGCTTTAGTTTCCTCAGTAGCCTACAACCATTTCGAAGATACCTCATTGTTGAGACGCACAGCTTATTCAAGTTGTGGAGGTCCAAGGAAGAATAGTCTTGATTGGAAGATGAGGTTTCCTAAATTTATATAGCAAGTCAGAAATGCAGCTCCATGTTGCCTTTTTTTTTTTATAATTGCATGACAGCAATATATTAGGATAACTATGGTACTGATGGTTGAGAAATGAAACTATTGCCTAAAGTAGGAAGTTGTCAAGACTTACAAAACAACCAATAAATTCTAGCTACTTCATCTTCTAGACCATTAGTCTTCTGTAGACCACAAAAGAATTGGCATAGCCTCCACATTTGTTTAGCCATGTATATACAATTCTATAAGTACAAATGTAACTTGTTAGCAATAACGATTCCAGGTGAAGTGAGAATAGAACAATCCCACAGGTTTAGGGAGTGCAAAGAAGTGCAACAAAGATGACAATGTCTAAACCCTTATCAGAAAGATGATAATTTCCTTTTATATTTTTTCTCAACAATGGCATGCAGTTAGGACTTAGGAGCCTTAGCTAAGGTAGTTGGCAATATGTAGTCAGGCATCTCCCAGATATATGAAGATTTTGATCCTACGTTAAAATAAGAGTTGAATGAATTACCTGAAGTTAATTTACCCAAAAAGAATAAGGTCTTATCGAAGGTGTGTCCATAGCGTATAAACTGCAGCGTAGACAAATAATAACCGCAAGCTTCAGTGCTGCATTTCTCAAAAGTTTTCTCACCTTGGCCTACAAGCTAAAGTAAGGGAACAAACTATGCCACCTTCAAGTGACTCGATACATTCAGAATGTTTCGAAAAGGTATTTAATCATAAGCTTTGTAAGTGATGGGGTGGTTATAAACGATGGAGCAGCTTGTGCTGAATCTTTCCTATCCTTTTAAGCGGACGAAACAATGACCCTATTTGCCGATTTGTCCAGCTTTGAAGAATTGAAGTCTCGAGCTCTCAACTTATCTTCTCTTTTTCATATATCCTTGCAGCAGGGAAATATCAGGGGATAGTGTGACCAAGTGTTAGCTCTCCTTTTTATATATATATATTTCAACTTTGCCTGCCAATCTGACTTTTCTTTGCAGGTATTTCCTACTATTCCCATTTTTTTCTGGTGCAGTAATAATATTCAGTGTTGTATTGGAGTGAACCACCCAGATGTGTTGTGTCATGCATATGGTCATGGACTCATGGGTGTACCATGTATGTAAAATATCTATATATCGTTTAGTTCCATTCCTTGGTTTAGTTTATTCACGGTCTTTATGAGTTTCATTGAACAACTCCTCTTGAGAAGAAACCTATTTTTCTTAGCTATTTAGAATAACAAATTTACATGACTTAGTCATTAAGATTCTTTTGAATCCATGGAGCATTATGTTTATTGTTTGTACTGGTACGGCTTTATGTTCGTTGTCTATAATTTTGTTGACCATTGTGACTATATGGCATTTGCAGCCGTACTATCAAACACAAATTCCTATGGAGCTGCTATTTACACATATCTGATTTACTTGGAGCGTTTTCTGAATGATGCATGGATGTAGGCCTAAGTTAGAATTTGACATGAAATTCTCTTAAAATGGTACTAAGTAAGAGAATTAAAGGTACAGGAAAAACCATATATTTTGTAAAGGATCTTGATTAAGTGCCACTATGAATAGAAACTAGACTATGGTATGTAATGATCTTGTTCGAAACAAAAACATTGGGCATCCTTCAGGTTTAATTGGCTTTAATAAATATGGATTGCATGTCATAGAGTTTTATGCTCGTAGTGCTGTTATGAAATCCTCTAGACTGTTTCATGAGATCCCTTCTTTGCTACAAATGATCTAGTCCAGATCTTTCTAGCTGAGATGTACGCTCCAATCCATCCATACACTTTACTGAGTTGCTTGCTTTCTGCGAGCGTGTGTGCGCTAAAAGCCGTTTACTCTTCTTCTTCTTCTTCTTCTTCTTCTTCTTCTTCTTCTTCTTCTTCTTTTTGCGCTCTCTAGCTGAACTGTGGTTAACTGTACGTTGGTTTCAGCATCCCCATCAGGTCATCAGGAGAAGCGATGTCAGGAGTGATCACAAAGTTCGCGGTTACATCCATGGTGATGTGGATGGCCCCAGTTGCGATCGTGTATGGGTTCTACTACCAGGTGTTTCCAGGTTCGGCTGATGTTCCTGTTCTCATTATGGTCTACTCCATCTACTATGTTCAGATGGAGTACATGAATTTTATTTGGTCCTGATATTTTTTTTTTTTATTTTTTTCAGGTGTGAGTCAGATGTCATCCTCAGCGCAGACAATTGCCAGTGGATTCCTGGCTGCCATATCAGTTAATCTGGTGATTGGCTTTTACATATTCATGGCGATGAAGGAGACTGCACACCGGGAGCCACAGCCAGATCCCACCTTCCTGGCGAACGCCAAAGCGAGTATCAACCAGCCAACATCCTCTCAAGTGGGTGATGATTCCAACGGGAAGGGAAAGGTTGAATAAGCTGTAGCATGTGGCTTGGGTCTTGTATATTATATGTTAAAAGTGTTTGTTATTTAGGAGGAATAGTTATTGCGTTTGCAATGTGAGAAAAAAAAAGGTTGCGATAATTTAAGTTTGGACATGTGTTGAACTATTAAAATAAAAAAATTTAAGTACAATACTTCAAGCATGATTTTCATGATATTTTTTTGTTTGTAGCCAATCAAATCATGAATATTACATGGCATTTTACCAATCATGAACAATTATAGAATGTAATTTCATGTTTTGATGTGCACAAACCATAAACATCGAGTCTCAGTTATTAGTACAATCAATTTATAGTTTTGACGCATGCTGTTGCCACCAAGATTTATTCAACATGTTCAATAAAATACAAAAAAACCAGGACATGGTAAAACCAAAACCTACTTCTTATCTCACCTCATTCAGCACTAGCATCTTCATCCTCAAGTTTAACTCCACTGCATCTGTCACTGTCTGATCCACCAGATTGGTCTTGTGGTCTCATTCCTGCACAACTCGATCATTTGCTTGCATCCAAATTAAGGCGTGATGCCCAATCACAGGGATCGAATTACCAACTCCACACATTTTAGACAACACCACCACACATTTTACCTACCCGTGTGTACCAGTGTCACGCACTGCAGCTATATATATGCACACAGTTGATGATGCTCATCAGCTCTATGGTCTACGAATTTAGTAAACCAAGGTAGCTTGCTTGCTAGTCCACCTTCGACCGTCGATGACGATGCTCATCACTCGCCGGCAGGCAACGGCTGTCACCAAGCTTCCCATGACTGTCCTCATCGTCACCCTCGCCGCTCTCACAGTCTCTGCTGCAACTGCGAGGGATGTCTCCGGCGCACTGGCTGTTGCCGCCGCCGCCGCCGCCAATGCCCCTGTTGCCCTGCTGCATCATCAGCAGCCACGGAACAACTCCTCGACGCCGCCGCCGGCGGCGCAGCCCAATGCCTGTACGAGATCGTCGTGAAGACGGCGGCGGTGGAGGGTGCCGGCACGGACGCGCGGATCTCGCTGACGCTGAGCACCGCGGACGGGCGCAGCGTCCTGGCCATCGATGACCTCGAGTCGTGGGGCTGGCTGGGGTTCGGCTACGACTACTTCGAGCCAGGCGACCTGGACATCTTCGGCGCCGGGCAGGAGTGCCTGGCGGCCATGCCGTGCAGGATGCTGCTGGAGTCCGACGGGTCCAGACGGGTCAAGCCCGAGTGGAAACCCAGCATGGTGGAGATCATCCAGATCACCACCAAGCTGTCCATCTCGGTGCGCAAGTTCTTCCCCGACCAGTGGCTGTCCGCCGCTAAAACGCCCAACCAGCTCTTCGCCTACCAGGATCTGTGTGCCAACGACGAAGCGAAGAGCAAGGATGAAATGGAAAAATAAAATCCATGCATGCATGCATGCATGGTCAATCATGATAGTCCAGACGGTCTTTCTTCTCTGGGCATTGGCAGATTTATGCAATTTAGTTCGCCTCTAATAAGTTTGTTGTAATGCTTAGCTTCTTTATGTCGCCTCTAGGTTTATGCAATTTAGGTCGCCTTTTTTTATGTTTTTGGTGCTCCTCCTTATTGGTAAGGTTGGCGTTTCCCATTAACGGGAATGCCTCAACGATGTATTTGAACGGGAAGTACCTTGTAATGTTTCTTTACTTTCTTTTCTCTTAATAAAACAATATTAATAGCCAACTCTTCTCTCAGAAAGTCAACTTCTTTTTTAATTTTAACCAATTATATATAAAAGAATATTAATATTTACAATACATAACTATTATCATTAGTTAAGAAGATTTGAATATACTCTCACAATAAACTTTTTGGATATAAATGTTGTATGTATTTTTTAATATAAACCTAGTTAAAGTTAAGAATATTTGATCTACATTTAATCCCATAGACCCTTTGATGTACAAGGAAGTTACACCCCATAGAAAAATTTATGATTGCCATCCCCGTGACATGTTGTAAGATTATACACTTAATATGTAAGCAAATAATAAGAAGACATGTGATTATGTGGTTAGGGTAGCCATATTATTATTGAAGGAACTTTGGTGATATAAATGATAAGAAGACGTGTGATAGATCATTGAATATTGCTCTCTAGATTTTGAATAAAAACTTTGTGAGATATAAATGATAAATACATTTTTTGATAAAACATAATAATAAATTTATTTGGAGATAAGTCCATTTTATTTTCTTTATACTTCCCAAAATTAAAAGTCCTTGATGTACAAAACAAAGTTACACCTATAGAAAATTTGACTGACTGACATTCCGCAAACAATAAGAAGGCGTGTCATAATGTGGGTTTTGTTTTTTCTCCATAAGGTAGATATATTATTGAAGGAACTTTGGTGATGATTCTATCGTTAAAATAAAGAGTAACCATGTATTCTTGTTTTAGCTTATTTTTTGTTTTAATTTATTTATTCTCTAACCTATTAATATTGAATCGGTCGAAATCATAGGAAAAACAGATCAACTGAAGAGTGATGGAAGTCCATTTCATTTTCAGCCCCGCGCTATTCAGAAATTATTTTCAAGACACTTGGCCCTTAGAGCGACTTGTATGTTTTTCTATGGACTAATCTGCAAAAACGCCGGCTACTGCGGTCCACGCGTCCGGCACGAGCAGCCAGCCAGCGGTGACGGTGACGGCGGCGCCGGCGATGGGCTCTGGTTCCAACTCCGAGGAGGAGCGGGTGCTCAGCCACGGCGACGTGGTGCTCATCCGCTCCGACCTCGCAATCCTCCGCGGGCCGTGCTTCATCAACGACCGCATCATCGCCTTCTACTTCGCGCACCTCACCGCCGGCCTCCACGACGACGACGGCCTCCTCCTGCTCCCGCCCTCCATCCCCTACCTCCTCTCCAACCTCCCTGACTCCGCCTCCGTCGCCGCCGTCGCCGACCCGCTCCGCCTCGCCTCCCGCCGCCTCGTGCTGCTCCCCGTCAACGACAACCCCGATGCCTCCGTCGCCGAGGGCGGCTCCCACTGGTCCCTCCTCATCCTCGACAACCCCGTTGCCACTACTAGCGCCTCCTCCTCCGCGCCCCGCCCCCGCTTCGTCCACCACGGCAGCCTCCCCGGCGCGCCTAACCTCCCCGTCGCTGCGCGCCTCGCCGACGCACTCCGCCCCCTGCTGTCCAGCGATTCCAAGGTTCCGCTCATCGAAGGACCCACCCCGAGGCAGACCAATGGCTATGACTGCGGCGTCTATGTCATGGCCATCGCCAGGGCTGTGTGCGCCTGGTGGAAGAGCAGTGGCCGGGATCACCGGGAAGGGGGCGATTGGTTCCAGGCGGTGAGGAGGGAGGTGGACGCCCACAGCGTTAAGGCCATGAGGGCAGACTTGCTGCAGCTAATCAACACTCTCATCCAAGAGAAGGCCAAGGCCAGTTCAACCACATCCAAGGACGACACCGACCCAGGGTCACTAGAATGAATGATAGGCACTAGGCAGTAGATATGTTGCTGCTAGGGATTTACAAATCTGGTGCCTCTTCTTCATCTTATTAATCAAGGTCTCAAGTATTTGATTGGTTCAACAGTTGAGTAAAGTTTCCCTGAACTTTCTCACTGGAATTCAGGATTTGAGAACTACATTACAGGTGCTTTGGCTGGATTGGTGCTGAAGTTCTATGTATTTTGAGTTTGGTTACTAGGCCAGTGCATATACATGTATTTCTTTTATATGTTTGGAATTTGGATGACATTTGAGAGCTTGATAGGCGAAAAAAATGGTTGGTCAGCAGTTCATGTGTGATTTCTTGAAATTTTTCCACTGGAATTGAATTCGAGAGCTAAATTTCATGTGCTTTCACATGTGCCTCTTACTTAATTGTTTCGCTCAATATGATATTATGTTGCAAAACATGCAAGTTTCTAGTATATCATCCAGGAAACAGCTGGTGTTGAACTAGGTAACCTTGAACCTGTTTTACCTGAGATCTATTATGTTCAACTGTAGTTTAAGATTTTCTGTTATTTTTCTTATCTCAGCAGCTCTAGAACCACGGTTGGCATGGTTTATTATCAAATGTGTTGTAATATTTTGAAACTGCAGGTTTTTATGTTTTTGATAGTGAACTGATGATGGTAGATAATCCAACTCGTGCTTTTTGTTGAACTGAAACAGGCTTACAATGCAGAAGGCAGATATGTAATAACCTTTCCTTTGTGTCCATCAAATCAACATACTTTGACTAGCTTCATCATGATGTTTTTGGCTGCATGACTAGTGCCAGCTGCGAGCAAGTGTCTTTGAATCCATTGAAGAGGAGGATTGGGTGGTAGAGAACGACGAATGTGGGAATCCAGCTATGAGGTAGCTGCAATAACTGAGGTAAGCAACTGCATGCTTCACCTTCAGATTTGTCCTTTAAATGTGCTGGCTAATCAGTTGTTTCAAATCTGTCTGTTACTCAAACTAAGCCGTGTCTCTGATCCCCCATCAAAACAAAAGGAATAAAAACTTTTCTCCGATGCTGCTATGCATAAGCACCTTTGTTTCTCTCATATACCGGCATCTAGACACTACTGTTCTCAAATATTTCAGAAGGAT
The DNA here is from genome assembly GCA_015847255.1 of Hyparrhenia diplandra. Classification (NCBI taxonomy): domain Eukaryota; kingdom Viridiplantae; phylum Streptophyta; class Magnoliopsida; order Poales; family Poaceae; genus Hyparrhenia; species Hyparrhenia diplandra. Next base: position 26,229 of record JADLZK010004674.1, on the reverse strand, counting down.
AAAGGTTACACATATTTGTTAGAAAGCAATTTAGGACTAAATAGGAAAGAGACAAATTCCCTTTCTCCTTATTGATGACAAGCGTAAGTCTTTAGATTTGAATGCTGCTTCACTTGTCTTAGTTCAGTGATGCATTTCAGAATGTATTTTGTTGTCAACATTTATGTTATTTTAAGTCCCATCATAGATATTTTAAATGTTATCCGTGCTAGCATGAAATGATCTGTAGTACTAAGTTTAGCCATGTTTTGCAAGCTGCACATAGCATGGAATGGTTTTACATTAGTACTACTAAATGTAAGTTTCTGTTGCTTTTCAGCCAACTAAACGTGGCCTTAGTACAGGTGGAATGGTTTTATTAATAATGCACTTTATTAATGCATGCAAATGCTTGAAGTAGGCGCAACTAAGTCACATGAAGAAAGTTTACCCTTCAGTGTTACCTGGTAAGTGGTGACTGTTCCTGACATTTTGTTTGTGCATTGCAGAAAATAAACATGTTCTGATGTTTCCGCTATTCATTTGTAAATTGGCCCAATGACTTCTGGAAGAATAAACTGACGGACTTTTCTAACAAAAGTGAAGCTTAAGGGAGCAGGAGTGCTTAATGCTTTTAGATGTCCTTGAATGTTACCTGAAATATGGGGTTTATATCTCTTTTTGATGATTATCATATTGCAGAAGCAAGAATCATCTAATATTTTTATGGTTCCAAGCATATATAAAAGAAAGGTGAAAACTTTTGGGGCAATGTAACTAGCTTTTGTTCTCCGAAAAACTCTTTGTATGGATCCTCTTATGCATTATGTTGGGGATCAAAGAAAGGTGGATAAAACATTCAGAGAATGTAGACAATAATTCTTAGAACAACCAGAATTGATTAAAGTTGTTATGGTCCTTGAGTTTGGTCAGTTGTCTGATACATCACGCTAATTATGTTTACAATGCATTATCATTACCATCACACCGAGATTTGTTTACGTGTGATTTGTCAATCTCAACATATCAATGCAAGGACCTCTTGTCAATGTCTCTGTGGTGCCTGACTGCTTGGGGTATGAGGCTAGGAGCTGCATCTGTGCTGCTGTCTGCTTATGAACTCTAATTCACTGCATTTAAGAAATTTGATTTTTCTTTTCAGTTTGGGTTTTCACTGTCCTCGAGCAAGTAAAGTTGCTTTGCATACTTTATTAATAACTGTTTTTGTTATTAATCCCAAAATATAGTCAAAATGCTGTAGCATAAAATTTTTAGTTTTCTACTGCATACTTGGTCATATAAATTTATTGTGATGGTCAGAGTTTGTCTGAAACAAGGATGGACAGCAGGAGGAGGATGGTTTCAGAGTCTGATCCATCACTAATTGTGATGGTTAGAGTTTGTCTCAAACAAGGATGGACAGCAGGAGGAGGATGGTTTCAGAGTCTGATCCATCACTAAATGCTGATCAGAATATATCTACTACTCTGCTTTTTCCCATACCTAACAGTCTTACATGCATGTGCCCTAACTACCTCCCTCTTTCTTTCTTTCTTTTTTTTTTTTTTTTGAACAATCTACCTCCCTCTTTCTCCTCTGCTCAACAACCTTGCTGTCTTTGCAATTGCATTGCTTCCACCACTCTATACAGCTGGAGGACTAAGGTGACCACCTATGCGAACCCTCCTGTTCTTCCATTACTCTGTTTACTTGCTCAGTTCGTTGCCTATGTGAATGGTCTTCCTTGGATTACTATAATTTGGTTGATTTATTGTCGGGTGTTGCAATTTGCACTACAAAATAGTTCAGTATTGATCTACTACTCTCTGAGTTCCATGAATCCCTTGTGCATTTGTTTTCTTTTTTTCCTATTTCCCTATCCCCCCTACAAACAAACAAATGAGAAATGAGCTAATGCTAATGATTACAAGTTGATAAATTGTCTCCCCTGTTTTTCAGGTCAGGGAAGATGCAGCAACCTCATGAGAAGGTTACTGTTCTGAAGCCCGTGGCCTCCAGGCCTTTCTCCAGGTTCAGGCCCTTCCCAAAGGTTCTGCAAGACTTCATCGCCACTTGTTCCCCAACAATCACCATCCCAGAGGAGACTGCGCTAATCAGGCCAAAAGCCACTCGGTTGGCATCGCTACCTGGTAATCTCCCAACACAGATAGGAGCACAATAGTAAGTCCCACACTCATTCTCTGCTTTGGAAAGACACTTCATGTATTTTGATGACGACAAATATTTTTTTGTGAATTGGAGCCTTTCTAAATTCAAGTATTTGTCTGTCGTATATTCCATTATCGAACTATCCAGGGTATCATCATGAAATCTTGTTTCAACTGTGCTAAACTTAACTTGCAGGATGCTGTGTCGGATGCCATTTCTGAGGACGTGGAGGTCAATGCAGAGCATCTCACGTGCTGTGACCATGTAACAGCATGCCGAGCTGCCAGGCGGAATGGTGCACGAAGTCAATTGTCGCTTGATGGGTACAACTGGAGGAAATACGGGCAAAAGAAAGTGAAAGGAAGCGAGTTCCCACGGAGCTACTACAAGTGCACTCACCCTAGCTGCCCTGTGAAGAGGAAGGTGGAGACGACACTGGATGGCCAGATTGCTGAAATTGTGTACAGTGGTGAACACAACCACCTGAAGCCAGGCAAGCCTTGTTCCCCCAGGAAGCCATTGTTGTCGACAAGCATAGAGGTTGTGATGTGCGACGTGCATGGTATGGACGACACAATGAGGGAGTAGAAACGAAGACGATCAGGAGGTCAGACACTTTGTTCCAGTACCTGGAGGTAGTTGCATTTTATTGGATGTATTTGGAAACAATAGTTAGCTTGCTGGTTGCTAGAAAAAAGGTATATTCTTGTTCGACATCGGTGGGCATCATATAGCAGAGCAGAGTACTGTTGTCGATATACATATGAATCAATCTGCATCCTATGCCACAGTGTGCTGCTGAAACGGTACCTTCTAATTCAGCTGTTGATGTTTCTTCTCTGTATTTTTCTGTGATGAATAATCGGTCTAGTGGGAGAGGAGGGTGTCCTAATCAGTTAAAAGAGTTTTGACACAGTGCAGCACAAAGAGTGCGTAGCGTACTTGTAATTAGCAGTTGATTTGAACCACGGGGATAAATGCAGTAAATAGAATGTTCATTTGGAAGCTTGGTGATGAGACAAGCGAGATGGCGGTGGAGAAGTGGGATTGTAGCGAAGAATCTGAAACTTCAGCAGGCGCAATGGGGCTCCTCCCGGGCTCTTACTCTCACCCTCCATCGCCTACCTCCTCTCCAACCTCTCTGATATAGCCTCTGTTGCTGCCCATAATGTAAGAGATCCGAGTGAGCGATGATGGCTGCCGAGGGCGTGAGAAACAAGCCTCTCTTGAATTCGTATTAACCATCCGCCTCAAAAAAACAAGCATTTTCTCAGAAAGAAAAAATAAACTTAAAGCACAACTTGTGTACAACCACCCACGGCCGCAAAGTGATCCTTCACTCAGTTAGCACTTAAATCTAGCTAAGCTGCTGGTTTCACAATCCCATAAAGATTGCTGCCTTTATTTTATTTACAACTCCCAGGTCACTTACAATTGCCATACCAAATGTTGAATTCATCATTCATACAGATCAATGGCATTTGCAAGCTCTCTGATCCCCTAACCTACCCTGGTCTCAGAACTTGATAACTTGCTTTGGCCGGCTTCCATGTTTGCCCAGGGCATTCTCCAATGCCAAGCTGAACTCACGAAAGAAATCGACTCCATCCTACAAACAAATCAATATGTTTCCGAACACACAGTAAGTTTTCCTTTTTAGTTTTACAGATATGGCAAATGTCAAGATGAGAGCATGTCAATAACATCTAAAAAGCAACTCAACAACAGAATGACATTAAAAATACATACTCGTATTTGAGTTTGCCTTCATGCACAAGGCCCAAGAGGTAGTCTATCATTATTCTGCAGTCTTCTGTTTTATCTGAGTTCAGCCACTTCTGGAGCCAGAACCCTCGTAGGGAAAGATCCTTTCAAAACATATATTGCATTGTGTTAAGAAACCTTTAGACATTTGGGGCTCATATAAAACATAGGAACTCACCATCCCTTGAACACAACCTGAAATCAGCCATCAAATAGTTTGTCTGTCTTGACAAACTGATACTTCAGCACTAGTTTCTTATCATTGTCATCTAATGAGACTAACATTGCTCACATAAAACATACAGTTAACTTTAATAAGCATTTAAAATGTTTGAAGTGGCCTAACAATATAAAAAGAGCAAAACTGCGGATGCATAAGTTTCACAAGCAGGGTCTTGTGTACAGACCTTAAAAATGAAGTATGAAGTAGGGCACGGTGACAGGTCTCTTGGACATTCCACCATATGTCACCATGGTGCCTCCTTGCCTACAGAACAAGAGTTATGTCTATGTGTGGGAGAAAAATGGATTATTCTAGCTTTTTTCAAATTCAGCACATTACTTCAAAAGCTTGAGTATTAGAGAAGCAGCATTTCCTCCAACACAGTTAAATCCCAATGCAGGCTCCGGCAAAGCACCCTAAGAACAAAGGAAACAAACATTAACTAGATACATGTTGGTTAAAACGTGAAACAATCCTACTCTTTCTACGTAGAAAAACTGTAATTTGCATGTCACAATGCCAATGTCAGGCAGTAATAGCACTACAATAAAAAAACAATGAACTACACGGTTCTACCAAAGATTTGAGATTGGGTCTCCATAAACTAGTACAACTAATCCCTATAATACAAATCTTGCACCAAAAGCAGGCACCAAACAGTGCCACTCGTCCGTCTGATGCAGATCGGTTTGGGTCTTGCCTACTTTAATGATCATGAAGTTTTGCGGTACTCGAGGTTGAGATGCCATTCCCTTCCACTACTTGAGCTCGAGACGCCCTTCCTCTCCCCTAATGTCGTCTCCTCTACCTCGCCCATCCACCATGCACATGTAGCATCTCCATCCCTCAACCCCTCCCTGCTTGCCACCCAACACCAAGGCTTCCCTACGCCCATAAGTGCCGAGCAAGGCCTAGCTCCACGCCCTCCAATAATGGAGTGCTGTACTTCTGATTTCCCCAATGTTAGTACCAGACCTGTACTCTGAAATCTTGTTACATTGACACTTGTATCTGAAGAGCTTTAGGAATTTATAGCAGTATGGCAATTCAGTTTTACTGTAATTCCTATTCCACTGGGAGCTACAAACACAGAGATACAGCAACTACCCCTATATTTGAGAATTCTCAATGCTAACGTTTGATGTTTATCTGCTATGGAGGAACATGATAGTAAATTCATTCATACAGATGTATCAAACATGTTTGTTCACAAATATTCTATACCATGATTTATCGCATTATAAGGTAGCACAAAACATGAAAAAAGAAATAATAAATATGAAATCACAAATAGTTTACTGTTAGGTGCAAATTAGCTAAATTCACACTCCAGCTTATCATCTGATGAACCATATACCCTTGGCAGCTGAAAGCAACGGCCTTGTGGCTCCAAATCTGTTTGTTCAGATATGCATGTTTTGACTCATTTCTTCACAGCTAGCATTGTCTCGTGACCTATTGATAGTATCATAGTAACCTACTGTTATTTATTAGATTAAGCAAAGCACCTTCAGTAACTCCCTACGTTGCACCTTATGCAAATGTCGTTGCTTGGTTATCCCCATAAGCTTGATTTAATTTGTTCCAAGTAAATAAAAAAAAAGTTTGTTGGTATTTGAGAGTTTGAGCTCCACTTTGGAAAGCATGCCTGCTTCCAGTGTCGACGACAAAGTGGTACTAATTGAGTTCGGCTTGTTTGTTCTTGTTATGTGCAAACTGCAAACAAAGAGGATGGAAACAACCACACACAGTGGATCTCCTGAAAGTCACATTTGGGTTGACGGTGAATTCGATTGTATGAACCAGAGCACCAAAAATTACAGGAGAATCGGTTTTATGAAAAATGGTATCTAAAAAGGAAGACTCAGTTGAGTTGATTTCTTCATGGCTGTTTGGATCTCCTAATTAGAAGCTAGTTTTATTTGCAATTTTAGAGGGGAGAAAAAGAAAGTTTGTGGTTGTGGTTAGTTTATTACTCCGTTTTAAATGTTTCTTTGTTTGGGTGTGGAGGCAACACAGCATCAGTGTTCGATAGCACTTTCTCTGATCTAAGTCTTTGTTCAGTAGTCAGTTTATGCGCCCTAGGTGCAGAATGAGTGCTCTATATGTTGGATGTTGGCAATTGAGATACCATACATAAGCCAGTTCTCTGAAAACCACAAAAACTCGTGTTTGATAAAGCTCAATTTTCTAGGTTACTGAGAACTTGTTTCAGATAAACCCAAGTTACAGTGTCCAAACTCCAAACATTGTCATGCTGGATGTTGGGCTAAAACATGTTTTATAATATCTAGTTTTATAAAACATGGGATCCAAACAAACCCTTCAGTTATATCTGAAACACCTCTGTATATGTTTCTTTTATAGTTTGTAAATTAGTTTTCTTGACACTTGTTTCTAAGGGACTATCATGAGAACTGTGTTTTGTCTGGGACAAAAAACTCCTATTCCAGTTTATCTGAAACTAATCTTTTTCAAAATTCTCCTGATTCTCTTTTTTTTTTTTTTTTTCAAAATTCTCCTGCTACTGGATCCCTGCCTCTCCATCGCTGCCCACACCTCTACTGACAACAACTCCTAATTACAAGCTGAGCTACGAGTGAATGACAAACCCAAAATTGACTGAAACTGGAAAGCTCTCTAAGTGTGCGGCAATGCCAGGCCTTGCTTTCTAGTCTGAACAGCATTTGTCAACATCAGATCACAAAAATGCTTCTTAGTTCTCACACAAAGATTTTTAATTTTCATGTGCACGTAAACAAATACTAGCTGTCAAGTGTCAAGGATGAGCAGCAATTTGGAAAAGCAGGTAGTGGAGCGGTACCAGCAAGCTCTTCACATTCTTCACATCTAGCTGAGATTCTGTGAACACCTCATCTGCACCAAGTTGTTTGAGTTTGTTTTTTGCTTCCTCTGACCCAGGCCTACATCAATTCAGCTACTACAAATTACTATTGAACAACAGTGGGCTAAGAAGATAGGTAAATAATTCGAAAGTGAATGATAAGAGAGAATTGGCAGAGGAATTATGTAGAAAGGCAAGACACCAACAGAATCCTTGATCCTTGTTGGTGAGTGGCACCCAACTTTGAGAAGGAGATCTGTAAATGTACCTGTCCCTTATAATGTTGATGGTGTGGATTCCATGTACTTTGGCGAGCTGAATAACACACTGGCCAACAATGCTGGTAGCGCCATTCTGGACGATGGAATCACCTGGTGACAGTAGAGATTGGAGGTCACGGGCGGGACAACAGGCATGCGAAAACTCTAGGGCGTGTCAAATGTCAAGGGAAGGAATGAACTACTTGAAACATTGGTCAAAAGAAAGAAAAAAGAGCACCAGGACTGAGTTTTTACAAAGTCTTGGAGCATCCTGAGCGCGGTCGAGGGGTTGACGGTGATGGTGGCAGCGTACTCCATGGGTACATCGCTGCGGACCTTGTGCCACACGCTCTCATGCTTGACAATGTACGTCTGCCAGGTCCCTAATAAAGAGCATATATAATACGGTTGTACTAGTTGGATGAAATTTGAGTCGAAGAGAGGCAGATCCCCTCCCGGAGCAGCAAGCAGCGAAACGAAGGAAATTACAACTACCGACCGAAGGATGGCGGGGACGGTATGACCCAGTCGCCGGGGAGAGCGGGGCGGTGACGGCGGGGCCGACGGCGTGGACCTGTCCCACGCCCTCGTAGCCTCCGACGGCGGCGGGGAGCGGGGGCCTGACGGGGTAGACGCCCTCGACGCGGTTGATGTCGGAGGGGTTGATGGGCGCAGCCAGCATCCTGACGCAGACGTCGCGGTCGCCGACCTCCACCGGCGGCATGTCCACCGTCCTCAGCACCTGCTCCGGCTGGCCGTGCTCATCGTAGACCACGGCCTTGGATGGTGGCGAGACGAGGGGGGGGGGGTGGCGGTAGAGAAGTGGGAGCGCGAGGCGCGGCAGCGGCGAAGAATCTGCAACGCCGGCGGCAGCAACCGGAACTGCGGCGCCATCATCTACTGAAGTGTAGAGGGAGAGGGCGGTTGAGGCGGCGGGATCAAGCTGGAGCGGGGAGGGATTCGTGGTCGGATGGTGCCGCGGGGCTGGCCGGGGACGCCGCAGGCGGCGGCGGCGGCGGCGCGACGCAGGTGTCGAAGCCTCCAGGTGGTCTTACGGCAACTGCTCCTCTTTTTTTTTTTTTTTTTTTTTTTCTTTTTGAGGGAATGCAACCGCTGATCTGAAGCCCTATGGGCCGAGACGCAGCAGCGATCGGATCAAGCACGAAAACATCCGGGCCAGAATGGGTTCAGGCAGCTGGAGCAGCAGCTGCGTGTCTCCATATTCTATGGCTGATGCTTATCTATCCTTACTATATATGAGCGTAGATGCTCCAATCTTCGTGCCCTCTCTCATTTCACTGTTGTAACAGTAACGGATTATATGAACAGTACAAACCCGTTATAAACAATAAACATCCAGTATGGAACAGTACAAAACCCGGTATGAACAGTAAAACCGACCCGTTATAAACAGTAGGTATCCATTAGAAACCAGTGCAAACCCGTCATGAACAGCCCCAAGCGTAGATGCTCCAATCTTCGTGCCCTCTCTCATTTCAGTGTTCACGTAACAGTAACTGATTATATGAACAGTACAAACCCGTTATAAACAATAAACATCCAGTATGGAACAGCCCGGTATGAACAGTAAACCCGACCCGAAATAAACAGTAGGTATCCATTAGAAACCAGTGCAAACCCGTCATGAACAGCCCCCAAGTTACTGTACAACCGCGCCCCGTCCCCTGTTCCTGTAAACCCATCACTGTTTACATGAAAAAAATGCTACGAGCACCCAACAAACGTACACGGAAGAGTGAAAACTCTACTTTCCACGCACCAAAAATTCCAACTCCATTAAACCAATTTTCATAATTAATTTTCAAGTTCTAATCCCTATTATAAATCCATACTAAAATCTTCAGAAATTCATATTTTTTCATCCTAACTCCCAAATGCATGATTCCACTTCCATAATTTCCTCCCTAACATTAACCCCAAAAAAGACTCAATAACAACCAATCTTTAACTAACTATACTAACTTTTTTTCACCTTTTTCCCCACCCCTCTCCCCCTCTTCTTTTTTTCTCTTTTCCCCCAACCCGTTAGCAAACTTTTCATTTCTTCCCACCTCTCTTTTTTTGCCCACAAGCAGCTGGCACACCTGCTAGTTATCTGATAATAAATCGGGCTGATACGTTTAAGCGAACAGCCTAAACTGCATCTCTAAGACAGTAGAGGGAGAAAAAAAAATTTGGATTTCAAGAAACATGAAAAGGAATTTTATCAATTTTTATTTTTATTTATTTATTAGTTTGTTTTCATTAATGTAATTACATTAGATTCCATTTGTTTAAATTTGGCTGAAGTATTTATAGTATTTCTTTGGCAAATATGACACCTCGCTTGACATTCAAATTTTGGCTTGGATTTTTGCCTTTATGGCAATAGATGATTTGAAAACATGGATATTGTCGATATTTTTTGGTGGTTTAAAAATCGCTTTTCTCAAATTCTATATCTACAGTAACAATACATGGGTAAATAAATATACGTACAAATACTCCCGCCTAATCCTTCGTCCTAAAAAAGAGTTTCATTTTTTACTTATAGAAATCGTTATTTGACCAGTTCGTCATATTTAAAAAGTTTGTGTAAATTATAAAACAAATAAGTCAATATCAAAGTACCTCTAATGATAAATAATTCATAACGAATAGATTATATTTATAAAAATATAAATAAAAATATAAACGACACTCTTACTCTTGTTAGGACTAAGGAGTACAGTATGGGAAAAAAAACAAATTAGGGATACAGCCGATCGAATCCATGACCGCGACTTCCGGGAGGCTTTCGAAAGAGGCGGGGCAACCAAACCATGCCTTCGCGCCCCACGCGTGCCCCGTGCGGGGAGCCGCGGTGGGCCACCCCGCGCGTGGACCGCGAATGGGATCGGAATGGGATGCACGGCACCGACCCCCTGCCAAGTCAGCGGTCGGACCTCGCCTCCTCCCTTGCCTTGCCGTGCGGCCACCCACACGCGGCAGCGGCCCGGCGCCGCCATTGGTGGCCCTTTGCGCTGCGCTTTTTTTTTGGCGTGCACTGGCGCGTACACGAGTATAAAATCCCCGCGCTGGCCGCCTTCTGCCGACCTCCCAACCAACTCCCCATTCGCGATGACGGCGAGAACTTAGAACTCAAAGGCCAATGCAAGAAAGCACGCTACGCCCACACAGCACGTAGCAAAGAGTTCTGGCCATCCATCCATGGCACCCAAGAGGAGCATCAGCAAAGAGGTACCTCCTGAAGCCAGCCGCAGCAGATCGCCAGCACGAGGCTCGCTGCGCGGAAGCGCCCGTGGGCCGCAGACGGCGGAGATCGGACCCGGCAAGGCGGAAGGCGCGCGTGTGTGTCGGGCACCTTCGACATGCCCGAGGAGGTCAGCGCTGGCCTACGACGCCGCTGCAAGCAGTTCTCGGTCCCCGCGCCACCACTAACTTCAATTCACTCGACGCCGCCGCCGCCGCTGTCCCCAAAGAGCCGACTGTTGCGCGGGCCAAGGCGGCTGCTCTCGCCTGAAGCGCGAAGCGGCCAGCGCCGACTCCTTGGTCGCCGTCGTAAATGCCGAGGGATCGACAACAACGACCACCACGTTGGCAAAGGATGCGCGGCCGCCGCCGCCGCCACCGGCTTCCTTCGCTCGACGACGGGCCTCGGGCTCTTCGTCCGGCGGCGATGATTGCCGCACGCAACAGACACGTTCCTCGACCCGATGCCGAGGTCGGTCTTGATGAAGAGGGAGGAGGAGCGGAGCCGCCGCTCCCGAGTCGCCGTCTGCCGGTGGTGGTGGCCCCGGGGCTCGACCTCAACCTGCCTCCGCCCGGCGAGATGGTCATGTAGCGAGCGTCCTCGAAAATAGAAATTGTCGCAAAAGGGATTGGCCGAGATGTATAAATAGGGAAGTACTCCGTGACGCACGCACGCACACAATTGGTTTGTGTTTTTATGTGGCTGCATAAGCGCTCCATTTTGTCCCGTGTGCACTAGCCGATTTGGAACTTGGGCCTGGTTTAGTTGGCAAATATTTGAAATGGTTGGACACCGTAGCATCGAAAAGTTGGACACCATGAAGACGTTTTCGTTTGTTTGTGGTAAATATTATCCTACCATGAGGTAAGGCTCACAAGAATCGTCTCGCAATGTACATCTAAACTGTATAATTAGTTATTTTTACCTACATTTTATACTCCAAACATATGTCTCTTGGTGTATTTAATGTGATGTGATGGAGAGAGTGGAAAAAGCTGTTAGAAATTTTAGCCATCTAAAAAGCAAGGCCTTGGCAATCCAAGGATTAATCAACCAGCAAGCAAGCATTTTCTCTCGTACCAAAATTTTGCATGCATCTCCTAAATCCTAAATTGAGCTTGCACAAACTGAATACGATTGGTCCGTCCGGTCCGGTGCCCGGCCGCCACGGAGTCGAGTCTTGTGACCAAACCAAACCACATGCTGACTGGTGCCTATGATCGAGACTGGCCAAATCGTGCAAACGCGAGGGGCCGCCGATTGCGAGACGTACGTACGGCGCCGTCCGTCAAACGCGAGGGGCCGCCGAGGGCCGACGGGCGGTCACCGTGCCAAGTCAACAGCCAGACCTCGCCTTAGGCTATCCGCACCGGCGTACGCCATCACATACTGGAGTACGCGTTTAACGTTTTTTGTCTGCAGCGCTGTACGGCACCCATACGTTAAACAAGATTACGAGCCCGGTGGACGCCAGGAATCCAGCGCTTCCCGTGCATACGCCACAGGGCCACGTCGGACGGAGGCAGCATGCGCGGGAGCAGGAGCTAGAGAGAGCATGCACCAGCGGTGGGCTCACTATTTAAACTACCTAAAAGATGTTATAACTCACAAACTAAAAAATCAAATTAAATTTCGATTACACCATTGAATTTGTTTTTCAATAAATTCTTCAAAACAAGATCTCAAATAGATATATTTAGATAAAATTATAAGTGAGCCCCACTAATAGTAGTTGGGATAGAGGAAGATATAAAGTATGAATGGGTGCGGGAAAATTAATATAAAAGAGAATATCGATGATTAGGGCGGAATATTTTTTTTTTAAAAGGATGAGTTCAAAGCATGACGAGTGCGGATAGCCGCCGTGTCGCCACCCACCTCCCCCGCCGCCCCTTGCTCTTTATAAAATTTCGCGCGTCGGGGACTCTCCCATCTCTGAGAGACTGAGACTCTGACCTCTCTTCCCGTGATAGCAAGGCTGTTCGATCCGAGCAGCTAGAGCCAAGCACACCGCACGCACGTCGTTAGACTAACCGATCTTTCCATGGCGCCAAAAAGCTGGATGTCGCTGACCGTAAACAACACCACCACCATCAACAGCAGCGCCGGCAGCGGTAGCGGTGAGCGTGGTGCGGAGCAGCCTAGGCTGAGCGGCGTGCGGAAGCGACCGTGGGGCCGGTACGCGGCGGAGATCCGGGACCCGGCGCGGAAGGCGCGCGTGTGGTTGGGCGCTTCGACACGCCCGAGGAGGCCGCCCGGGCCTACGACGCCGCCGCGCGCGCAGGCTTCGCGGGCCACGCGCCACCACCAACTACAACTACCCATCCCAGCGGGCTCCGTGACCAACGCGAGCGGCGGCACCGGCAGAGCCATGGAAGAAGGGTCCTCGTCCTCGTCCGGGCGGGACGACGACTCGCTGGCCACGGCTCCGTCGTCGGTGGCCGCCGCGCAGCCGTGCCCGTTGCTGGACCCGACGCCGACGACGGTCTTCCATGCCGCGCCGGCGCTGCGGCAGTTTTGCCGCCCAAGAGCGAGGATGAGCGGAGCTGCTGCGCACGGTGGTCGTCTGCGGGGCAGGTGGCCTGGGGACTGCTTCTTGACCTCAACCTGCCTCCGCCCGTCGAGATAGTCATGTCGTCGTAGCCACCGAAATGGCCATCATCATCAAAGGTGTCAATGTCATCAGTTAGCTATAGGCCTCTATGTATGTAGTAGTAACAAATGTAAATAGGCTGTTACCGTTACCGTGACCGTGTTTCTGTAGCTCATTTCGTGCCCTATCATGCAAGGAATGGAAGAACCAGCAAAAGTAATCAGTTTTTATCTACTGGCCCCGGCTAAACATGCTAAATCAATCTCTCAAATGTCATGTGCAGTTCGGTTTTCACGGAGATCAGTAATCGATCATCTCTCGTATGTTCAGTTCAGTTGTATATATGTACTCGCATGACATCTCGAGCATTCAAAGTTTCAAAGCGTCATGATACATCTCCGTTACAGATCCCAGGTTAATTTACACGGTACCATCATCATGAGTGAGACAGCGCAAAGGGGCATGAGTGACACGGTTTCGCGGCAGCAACGTGCGGATCCGGGGCCGGGGGCTCGCCGGCGGTCAAGTCCGCGTCACGGGAGGTGAGCAGTGGCAGCCGATCCAAGACGCGGCGCGCACAAAGCGGGCGGGCGGCGGCACGTTCGTGTCGTGTCGGCACCCTGCGCCGCGCCGCCCCGGGACCCGGCGGCCGCCCGGACGGCGGCAATTAAAAGTCGTAGAGCGACGTGTGTATATGTGCGGTGCGGCAGGGCACCACCGTCCAACCCCTGACAGCAGCGTGGCGGCTGCTCCCCGCGAACGCGTCGATGCGCCTGCCGCCGCCGCCGACGACGTCGCCACCAACCGCCCCCGGATTTTAAAAAGTCCTCACGACCCGGCTGCGCGCGCGGCTGTGGGCCGGCGCCGTTGCGTCCGTGCGCGTGCGTGCGGGTGGGGGCAGTCGCAGTCGCAGCCGCCGCCCCCGCCACGCTACCTGCACACAATATTCCTAGGGCTTTCTCTTCCCAAATCATGACGTCGGGTTGAGTACCGTGCCTTTTTTTTTTTTTTGAGCTGTTTGGAAGAGCAAAACCACCTGCCAACCCTATTTCAGCATGCACCGACCGTCCTTGGAAAATACAGATTTCACGTGTTGCAGAAAATCTACAGCATTCTGACATCAAAATTGGAATAGCTGCAAATAAAATGGATGGCAATCTCGCAAAGAAGGTAACACAGGCTATGATTTTTTTTTTCGACAACAGTAAACCCGAATTTCATTACCAAACCAACTAAATTACAGGAGTTTTGGGTGCGACACCACGTTTCCCAGTGTCACTGATGAAAAAAAATAGAGATCCCACCGCACCCAAATCCGGCGGCGGGCGGGCGGCGACAGCTTGGCCCAAATCCCGACCCGTTAGGGTTTGGGATGGGCTTTTTCTTTTTTTTTTTTTTTTCCAAATCATCTATAGGGGCGGTTGTAGATCGAACCCGCCCTGCAGTGTCGTTAGTAGGGGCGGGGGGACCCGCCCCTACAGTGCAACCACTGTAGGAACGGAGAGTTAGGGGCGGTTACAAAAACCGCCCCTACAGGCCATCCCGAGACGCCCCTACAGTAGCCTATTGTAGTAGTGCAGGTCTATGATCACCCAGAGAACATAAGCCTGGATCCAAAGTTTAGCCTAACACGTATGGGAACCAAAGACCACCATCGGCAATTTAAAACTAGGCACAAAACTACAAAAAGGGTTTCTTCGACCCGTGAGTGGCACCAGCTGATTCTCGTGGACATGTGCCTGCACGTCATGTCTGTGGAAGAAAAGTGTCGCTGACTTCACCACCTCGACTCCTTGGGTCACTTGATCCTTCAGGTCGTCCTTAAGCATACCTGCCCAATGTGTAAGAAATGAACATATTAAGCATACAAACTCTGTAGGAAATTGAATTCTCTTCTTCTCAAAACAAACTGAATTTCTGATGCACCAAATGGCCCAATAGACAGCAACCAACCCAATAGCATGAATAACAGACGCCTAAGGGAAAAATCTGGTGAACCCAAATCATGTATTGAATAACAGGCTGTGATTCCTAGCTCTTTCTATTTTTCTTGCGAATCTTTAGTGCATTCTAGAAATTGCACTATCAAGTCCAATTTGGAGAACTTTCAAAGGGGTTCATTCTGTGTTACAAAAAATCTACATCATAGTGTCACCAAAATAGGAAGATGTACAAATAAGTGGCTGACAATCTCACAAAGAAGGCAACACATGCTCTGATTCCTAGCTCTTGTTGCTTTTCTTGTGAATCTTTAGTGCATTGTAGAAATTATACTATCCAATTTGGAGAACTTCAACGAGGCTCGCTCAATGCTACCGAAAATCTTCATCATTGTGTCATTAAAACATGAAGATCTACAAATAAGTGGCTAACAATCTCACAAAGAAGGCAAGACAAGCTGTGATTCCTAGCTCTCTTGCAAATCTTGAGTGCATTTTAGAAATTGTACTGTCAAGTCCAATCTGGAGAACTTTTAATGGGACTTGTTCAATCCCATCTGTGTGATATGTCTTGGAGTAATGAAAACTTCACTTAAAAAAAACCTGCTATCAGGGGCTTGGTAAAGGTTGAAAACGGACAGAAAAACGTTCCAACTCGTCCCGTTTTCTACTTTGTTATGCCCGTTTTCACATTTGTGGGATCCCATTTTCATATTTATGGAAATGGGAGAGGGTTTTTTCGGTCCGTTTTTGAGAAACTCTATTTTTATCCAGAATTTATCTGTATTTATTCCGTTTTTTCATCCGTTTTCAATCTATGTAAGATATGTCTAGAAATTGATATGTTCATAAACCTACTAATCACAAATTATGAATGTTAACATATTAACAAATGGCATGCTAGTGAATGTTAGACCGATAACTCCGTGTGTGTATACTATTTTGTGACTTTGTTTATGTATACTCAACAAAAATCTGATCATGTTATTGTAACTTAATTTTCCTACTTTTCTCGTCCGTATTTATCTGCTTTCCATTATATTTCCATCCATTTTAAATTCTGTTTTCTTCGAATTTAGATCCTATTTCCATTGATCCATTAATTAAAATAAAGAAGCAGCCTGTTAGGATGGGAGTTTCATCTAAATTTAATTTTTTTTTTTGCATTAGTTAAATAGGTTGAGCCCACCCGCATAGGCGACTTCGGTGGCGGTAAACCCTTAGGCCGCCGCCGCCGCCTCACTCCACCACCCCTTCCCTTCCCCTGCATACAGGGCGTCAGCGGGAGGCCAGCCAGCGTGGAGGATGGCGGCGGCGGGATCACCGACCATGGGAATTATGGCGTCTAGCGGCCAGACTCTTTCGACGACCAGGCCGGCGGCCGTGACTCCCGCCAAACTCCTCCTCTCCTTCTCCCCTTGACGCCTCCTTCCTCTCAGAGCATAAGCAGCCGCCTTGGCGTGTGTCGCCCGGCCTGGATCTGAGCCCTTGTGGGCGGTCCGGAAGCGTTTGGTGGCGGCTAAGAATCTCCTCCATGGCGATGGAGGGGGGGCGCGGCCTCCCCCCTCAATGGGAGAGGGGAGACCGGCCACCTATCACGGCCGGTGGGCGATGCGGATCTGGTGGTTCCAACGCCCGGCCGGTTCCGCGGGCGGCGGTTTGGGTAAACCCGCTGGCATAAGCGGGCTGGCGGCAGCGATGCCGGCGATTACCCTCACCTGGTGAAGGCATCGCTGAAGCCGGTGCGCGCCCGTGGGCGTTCAATAACTACTACGTGAAAACCTAGCCTGATTTTTCGGTGCCGGGCGGCGATGGCAAGTGGCTCGTCGTCGAAGTTGTTGGTCGCCGGGGCCGGGATCTCTGCCGTGTGTTTACTATGCTGCTCAAGGCGGATGTGGTGCTCGATGGCGTAACGGCTCGGCCGGGGGGGCGAGGCTTGCATCCGCTCCAAGTGCTTTGTGTTGTTGCCTTGGAAAAAAGCATCCCGTCTTCAATGGTGGTCGGTGTCCAACATTTTCGATTACTTTTTAAGGTCGACAAACGTGTTTTGGTGGCTTTGTCTTGACGTTGGTGATCTTATTCGAAAGGAGTTGACATCACGGAGAAAGCCTATTTGTCGCGTAGGGACTCCTCGAGCCCCATGTTGGGGATGTAATTTTTCCATCCGTTTCTCTCTTTTTAATGTTCTGTTGTAATAATTTGGCACGATTCTACCCACGGGTAGATGAAGCCGGATAGTTTCTATCCTTTATCTTAAAAAATTAAAATAAAGAAACGGAAATGGGAGAGGAGTTTTGAGCCCGTTTTTTCTTCCTTGTTCGTCCCTAGGGCCCGCGTGGGCGGGCTAGTCTGTGCAGGCGGCAGCGGGGGCGGTGCGAAGGGCAGCGAGGTGGAGCGACCTATTCACCCGCGGATCACGAAATCGTCAATCATGGATCCGGCCAGCGGCGGGCCAACCCACCTGCAGCGCCCAAGGCGTGCCATGTGAGCCATGCACGAGGCGGATCCATCCAGAGCAGGGCTATGCGGGAAGCGGACATGGTAGGTCGGCTCGGCTCGTTCATGCACATGACTCATGAGCACGACAGCGCCGCCGGCGCACACCGAAGTGGGGCCCGCCCGGGGATGGAACCCGGCGGCGGGGCCGAACGCCCAGCTTGGCGGGCGGCGGCACAGGCCCAACCACCGCCCAAAGCCGGTCCGCGGTCGGATCGGGACCTCACCTTCCGTCGCGTCTGCGTCCGCTCCTTCCTTCCACGTGGGCCCCACACTCCACCTCACCCCTGTCACTGCGCTCTGCGGGCACAAAAACCGAACCGAACCGAAAAAAACAGAAAATCGAACCAAAAAACCAAAACCGAGAAATTGGTTCCTGTTCGATTCTAATTCACGGGAACCGAATTTACCGAGGTACTTTCGGTTCCGTTCTCGGTAAACCAAATTCCTCGGGTAGAACCGAATTACGTCCATACTCCGTGTCTCCGGTCCGGCCCATGAATACGAATACACGATAGCCCAATAGGGCGGCGGCGGGAAGGAAACCCTCACTCCCACCACTTTCGCCCGCCCCCCGCCCACCTCTCGTCTCGTAGGCACGCAGTCACTCTCTCGCTTCCCCGACTCCTTTCTCTCTATTCCCCACCTCTCTATTCTTCGGGATGCAGGTGCCGCTACTCAAATCCACCTCAAGGATGACAAATCTCACTTCTAGTCACCCCCCATACTACTCTCATGATTACCCCGAGCTACCCTTTGCTGTTTTGCACTTCGATTTGGTCATCTATTGCCCTCTATTTTGGGATCCTTCTCTCTCGCTTCGTCATGGGAGCGGGCACCTCGTCGTGCCATGGTTTCAAGGTTGATGCGCCGTTGTAACACCCCTGGTGTTAAGCATCAACTAAAAATGGCCATGTCATCATGATCATTGCAAAGCATACATCATTAGCTAACCATGTTGTGCATTGCATTAAAATAAGTTTAATTTTAGGATTGATTGAGCTCAAGTATGAAAAAGTTTGAATTTGAGTGTCATTTTATGTGTTTGAAACCCTAATTTCTAACTCTCTTTTTACCCCTTTTTACCTATTTCCAAAATTATGCAAAATTTGAGGTTGAACCCAAAAGCAAGTTTGTAGATCTCTTCACAATGAACAAAGTGGGTATTTTGAGTTTTCAAAGCTTAGTTCAAAATTTTAAAGTAATTTTGAATTCAAATTTCTTCCTTTTGACCCCGTTTCAAAAGTTCAATTTGGAGGCAGAATTTGAAAATCTTCCAAGTATGAAATTTGTAGATCTTGAAATTTTAAGCAAACTTTGTTTTTGGAGATTTTTTGAGTTCAGTTCAAATTTTGAGAGTAATTTGACAAATTCGAGAAGTTAGGGTTTCTCTTTCACGATTAAAGTACCAGTCCTCTTACGCCACCGCCCGCGCCAAGAGTCGCCGCCGTCCCACCGCCGTCCTCTCGCGAAACCGGCCGCCGAGGAGCTTCGCGAGGTCGCCGCCCACCCGCCCAACCTCCATCCTCTATAAATAGGCCGGCCGCCGCCTGTTTTCCTCTTTTTCCGGCGCGCCGCCCCGGAAGTTCTTCCATCCGCCCGTCGTGCGCCCCGTCGAGTATCCCCTTGCCGTCAAGTTAGCGGCAAGCGTCGCAACCGTTCGCATCTTTTTGAACCCATTTCGCCGTGCGTCTTTCATCACCCGCCCGCCCGCCGTCGTCTTCCTCGCGGACGGACGCCGCCGCACGCCCATAAACGCCTCGCCGTCGGCAGCTTAAGCTCCATAACGCCGTGTCGCCGAACGCGCCCGCCGTGCCGAGCCGCCCGTCGTCGTCGTCGACTATTCACCGGACCTCCTCCCGTCCGCAACCAAGCTTCGTTCTAGCACCGCGGTGACTTCTTGCCCGCCGCGTGCTCCGTTTTCCATTTGGTCCATCACCCGGGCCGGAACGCGGGTCGCGCCGCCATGGTGCGGTGGCGTCGTGCGTTGTCGCCCGGCGAACTTCGCCTCAAGCGGGCCAAATATCAACGATAGCTGTGAGGCCGACATTCTTTGTTCCCCGGAGCGGTCAACATCATTTCAACTGGACCGGTCCATCAATGCTTCACTACGGACCGGTCAACCTTGCGATGGCGGGTCATGAACAGTACTGGGTCCATGTACAGTACTGGGTCAAAAATCAGCCGAGACCCTTTTTCATTTATGAAATGTTTTATTTAATTTCAATTATTTGAATAGTGTCTGATTTTCCAAAATTCATATAAATTCAAATATAGCTTCAAAAATTCTGAAAATTTTTGTGTAGCCTTCCCATCATATGTGCTATCTAGGAAAAATGTGAAATTTGGATTTTGAATAGTTTGGGCATGATTTAAAAATACAAATTTTAATTGAAAAATGCATCTTCCATGATTTTTAGAAAATAAAATATTTATCCAAAAATCATAAAAATTTATTTGGTACTGTTTTATGCTATAACCTTCTTGTATAAAAAGTTTGGAGCCATTTTGAAATGTTTAAATTATTTTCTATATTATGATTTATTTTATTTATTAGAAAAGATAAGTGTTAGAGCCTAATGACCTAGGTTTGTTGTGTGATTTGGGATTGTTTTGTGAAACTTGGATCATATCACAATCAAATGGTCCTTGAGAGCTCCTTAGGCAATGGTGATGATGTCTTAAAGAGTAGTTCAACAAGTTAGTTTTGTTGGGTTGCAACTTTATCGTGAAGGAAAGTTGTATTCAAATGTTTATCATTTCATGCACCTGTTCGTATCATGTCTATATTTCCATCATATTGAAGCATACATTATTTCGTGTAGTAAACAAGAACGAGATTGTTAAAGCTGAACCAGTTGTTGAGGAGGGATATTCTGTTGGAGAGGATTTCTATAATTGTGGTGTTGATCCTGAGTCTCAAGTCGTCAACGAAGGCAAGCCCCGGATACATTTAAACCCTTCCTTGTAATTTTATAAAAAGCTTTTACACCTATGTTTATGATATGTTGCATTAAGTAATTAGGAGTTGAGTGATAACCTAATTGCTGCACTATCATCCTTGATTATTGCAATACCACCCTTGTTAACCTGTTTTATTTCGAAAATGCTTAGCGATGCTTAACCCTGCTTAATTAATTAAGCTTTTTCATCAAAATATTTTAATTATGAATATGGTACATGGTACCCTTTTTGGAGGAAAAATAAGGTGTAGTGTTTAATTTGAGACCGGGCGGGACACGGGTTGTGTCTCTTGTGGTTAAGCCGACAGGGTTGCCTGGTCGTGCTTGTCCCGTCTGTGTCGGTTAAGGACCCGCCGTTGATTGGCCCTTGGATCAAGAATTTTATAATACTGGCCACATGCTTTGGGTAAGCCTGATCTTGGGGGATCCAAATCAGGAATGGCAACCGCGCACTGGGAGTGGAGAGATGGCGGGAGTACATGTCACCCTCGTGGGTTAATGTTCCGGATTGGAGGTGTGCTGTATTCTCGGGTGGCGTAGGCCTCGTTCCCGTTTTGGACGATCCAAGTGAGGGTTGACATATGCAAGTTTAAGTTCTACATATGTCGTGTGGTGAGGTATCCCCAGCTGGGTTACAAGCGGTTCGAATCGTCGTTTGCTCCACGATAAAAGGAGACTTGATCCTCGCACCGTCTCCGTAGTAACTGATGGAATATGGTTTGGAAGAAAGAAAGTTGAGATGACTCATAAGTGCTTGAATTAGTATAGTTTCACCTAGATTGTACGGTCTACTAAATTGGAATAATATATTGAAAATAAGGATTCACTGCTAGTGAGCTTTTCTGCAAAAGAGTCCTTGATTCTTGCTAAAGCCTTACCTTGATTCATAAGACCAGCATTCCTGAGTCTTTTCCTCTTTTCTTTGCCGGGTAAGTCTTGTTGAGTACTCCCGTACTCAGGGTTCTTTGACCCTTGTTGCAGGAACAAGTCATGAGCAGGCTTGTTTTGGTCCCTCTTTGCATGACGGTGTACCGGGGAAGAGGAAGGCGAGTAGTGGTGAACCCTTGGGCAGGGGGTTGTCGGTGATATTTGTATAATGTTACTCCAATAATATCAGGCTTGTAATGTTATTACTTAAGTTTGTTAATTTGGACAAATGGTTTGTAAAATTATGATTATGTAATCCTTCCGCCGTTCACTTTGATATATTTTGAATAAATTGTTGTAATACTGCAATGACTTGTTAATGAGATCCTGTTCGGAAGATTAATAGCACTTTCTAGATTATTGGGAACTCATGCATAATGATCAGAGGTCTTAATGACGATGATAAGTGCATGTGGGCCAGCAATTTGGAGATTTACATTTACGACGAGTCGTCCTCGCCGCTCGGCGCCTCCGCGTCTTTGCGCTCACCCAGCGCCCGATCCACGGCCCCTCGGGCCCACCGGCGCCTCGCGCTCCACCCGGCGGGCGGCCTGCAGCGGCAGCGGCGGCGCGCGCCGTCGCCCGTCCCCTGCAACATCGTAGGCGTGGCGTGCAGCGGTAGCGGCGGCGGCGGCGGCGTGTGGGCGCGGGGAAGAAGCGGCGGCGCGGCGATGCTTGAAAGAGCCGCGAGCGCAGTAGGATGAGGGACGCAGCGCCCCGCCGTGATTGTGATGATAGTGGTGGTGTTCAGTAATTTTCAGTATTTACGGGGTGAACCAAAGAACCCGATACCGAATACCCTTGGTATCGAGTCTTTTGCCAGATGAAATGCCAGAAGCTTGTCAGAGGAACCCGGTATCTTTGGTGATTACCGAGGCAAGAACCGATCGGTTTAGTAGTCTGGCATCCAGGGGTGACCCGTCCACCGTCCCCGCCCTCCCCTCCCCGTGTGTACATATATATTCACGCCTCCCGAGGCGGCATTCGCATCCATCGAGCTCCACCTCCATCAAACAAGCGAGCGGAAAGCGAAGCAAACCTACGACGGTAGCGGCGAGTACGGCAGCGACGACACCAGTTGATTGGATCATCGCCCCATCCATGGCGCCCAGAGATCGTCGTCGCCCTCGTTCGGAAGCGGCCCGGCGGCCCGGCGGCGGTGTGTTCCAGCGGCGGCGGGGGGTGGCGGAAGCGGCCGGGCTAGCGGCGGCGTCGCAGCGGCCGTGGGCGGTATCTTGTGGTCCGGGACCGGTGCGGCGCGGGTGTGGTTGGGGCACCGCCGACCGCGCCCAGGAAGCTGCTGACAACGCCGCTGGCCCGCGAGGGCTCGCGGGGGCGGCGCCACCAAACTACCCCCGCCCACGGGGGCGATGACCAGGAGGCTCCAGCGGCCGGAAAGTGACGGCATCGTGGTGTCTGAGTCATCGTCGTCGTCCCTCGTGCTCCACTGCCGCGGAGTCGGCCCAGCGGTCATTGCGCCCGCCTCCCGTCGCTGGACCTCGGCCTGGCGGGCCGGCCGGCGACGCAAGACATACCAGCTGTTCAACAGGACCCGGCGGGCGACGTGGCGCCCGGCGCTGCTGCAGTTCCTGCCGCCCGGCGGAGGAGGCAGAGCGCTCTGGGTCGCCGTCGTCGTCGTCGTGGTGTTCGGCGGCGGCGCCCGTCGGCCTGGGGCTGGACCTCAACCTGGCGCTGCTGCCGGCCGAGATGGTCATGTGATTGACTGATTGCCGCCCGGCCAGGAGACTAATGTCGATTGCTTAATTAATTATTAGGAGCTAATTGATGGAGGCAGTCGTTCAGGTGTAAATAGGAAGACAGATTTGCATCTTTGCTGCAAGTCACGCAACAATGAAAAAACGTGGTTAATTATGCCCCAGCGGCTCTCATTTAGGGGATGTTTGGTTGGTGGCCACAGTCTGCCACACTTAAAGTTTGGCCACCACACGAACTTAGGCGGTGGTTTGGCAGCCATAGAATTTTGCCGTGTCGTTTTGCTCTCCTTGACTGTCATCTAGTGCATGCAAACTGTGGCGAATGTGTGACGGGCGTGGCGAGCAAATCCTCCGCCACCATCTGCGGCGTGCCCATGCGTGGCGTGGCTATTTATGGCCACCAACCAAACGTTCCTTCACTCACTCTTGAACTCCAGCAAGCGTTACTGAAACCTCCGAACTGAACCGTAGCGTGCGGGCGCTGGATGGGAATGCCCGCAGTTACTGAAACCTCCGAACTGAACTGTGGCGTGCGGGCGCTGGATGGGAATGCCCGCGATTCTGAAGCGAACGGCAAGTCGCCGCCGGCAAAATGCGACGAGGTTTATTTTGCCGCTGAAGGCACGCCGCGCCCGCCCATGTCGACAGGGGCAGCTACAGGGAGGAATAAATAAATCTATACAATAGTATACGCCCTGTTCGGCTTGTCTTGGCAGCTTGTTTCAGCTTATCATCTCTCACAGAATACTATTTAATCAGCCAAAATCAGCCATCAGCCCAAATCAGCCGAACAGAGCAATAGACCCTGTTCGGCTGATCTAGTCTGGGCTGAAATCGGCTGAATTTGTACAGTAGCAGGCTTCAGCCAACAGTACACCTAACAGCCAACAACAGCCAGCCACTTTAAATAAAAAAAATGCCAACAACAGCCAGCCACTTTCAATTAAAAAATGGCGCCAACTGCAACAGTTTCTACATTTCAAATTCAAACAATAGGAACCAGCAGATTCACCCTGTCCATTACTCCAACATTACAGCAATTCCAACTAATCATTACCACTAATGACCCCATCCTTAAGGTCTCTACAGTTCGCTAATGACAATTTGTAGCCCTCATGAGCCACTAATGACACAGCTACAAATCTCACAGCTGCATCCAGCTCCTAGACAAATTACCACTGCTTTAGTTAATAAATTCACCTAAACAACTAATTTAAAGTACTACATAATAGTAAGCAGCCAAATTCGTGAAGCTCCAAAAGCCATCTTCGACCCTCCACACCCAGGTAGTCCCTCATCCCTATGTGCCCAGCCCCTTAATTCATTCATCAAAATCCTCATCCTCCATGTCCTCCAAGTCACTGCATGTTTAGAAACACTTAATTAGTACCAACTTTGGTGGTTAACCAAATATTGATCAATGAAGACGTGTTCCGATTAATCTAACAAGTTAAACGTACTTGTTCCCAAAGAGTCCAAGTCCCAGCGTAATCCACTCTCGGACTTCTTCTATAGGTGCATCAGGCCTTAAAGCCATAGAGGCCAGTTGACTCAATCCGCCTAGTCCACCACCTAGCTTACGCCTCGGTGGATGTGTTGATCCCTCCCGCTCATGCACAAAGTTGTACAGTGCCAGACAAACCATTATAAGTTGTGATTGCTTTATTAGCGGATAGTGAGGCACGCGGTCCAACATTTGCCACTTCATTTTTGCTGCTCCAAAAGTCCGTTCAATAACATTTCGCAGCCTCGAATGGTGCCTGTTGAACACCTCCTCTGGGGTTTGAGGCTTTCTTTTCTTGAACTCCTTCACATGGTACCTCGTACCTGGATGTGGCGGCATGTACCCCTCTTGACAAGTATACCCAGAGTCCACCAAATAATAGCGTCCTGTAAACAAATACACATATTCTCATCAGATCAGCATCTTACAACAGGCTGCTACCAGAAATTGTACGTGCAACAAGTTTCTTTTTTGCCAAAACAAACCTTTAGGTGGGCGCGGGAACTTGCTGTCCATGAAAGCTCTCATCTTCAACACGCGCATGTCATGCGCTGAACCCTCCGTGCCAACACCAACATACGTGAACATCATCTTGAAGTTACAAGCACAAAGGACATTTTGGCTTCTCCACCCATGCCTATTAGTGAAGTCAGCTTGAACTCTTTCAGGAACACTCACCTCAATTAGTGTCCCATCAAGGGCTCCTATGCACCCATCAAAGAACGGTGAGTACTCAGCCAACTCCTCTGGCAATTCTGCATAACTGTTGTCCCTCGGACTTAGCATCGCATCTGCAAAGGGCATCATGGCGTTGAGCACAAGTTGAATCATCATGCTGCAAGTTCCCAGTCCCCTCCTCATTCTCTCTCATGCATTTGCCTCATTGACTGCCTAGTCCCCATAACCCATAGGAACAGGCCCAAAGCTTCTTCTGTTGAGATGTCCCTAGTTCGTTGTAGTCCATAGTAAGCAGTTAAGTCATGATGCAACTTGTAGAAACTCTCAGGCTGCATCTTGAAGTTGTCATGACATCTTACTCTATCACTTAGCACGTTGTTCACCCACTGTCGGCCGGTGAGGTCTGGCACAAGCACATGTTGAAATATTGGTGGCTCTGGGGCCATCCTTTCTTTACAATGCATACCCTACCGCCAAAGCTTGATTTACCAATTCATTGAAACTGTTCTCACTCGAATTTTCACTGTCATCATCATAACTGAATGGGCCAGCTTCATCAGCCGATTTCAGCCCAGACTAGATCAGCCGAACAGGGTCATAGTTTTCGTGTGTGCTCTAACATTTCACTGTTTCAGGAACAGTAAAACGTAGGTACCCATTCAACCGCTCCGCACATACTCCCTCCCTCCCCAAATTCTAGTCGTTCTAGGAGCGGTGGTGTAAACAAGGAAGGGAACAAATGACCACGGATGCCCCTACTGTCTCTGGCAAAAGCTGATTTGAATTGGCCAGGAAGAGAGTGGGGTGTCAAGCATGTGAGAGGGTGCGGAGTACTAGGTGGGCCAAAGGCTACTGCTGCTCTGACGGATGCTAGGCAACGCGCATGCACTCCTGCTAGGACATCGTAGCCAACGACCAGA
>JADLZK010004673.1:0-14273 GCA_015847255.1 Hyparrhenia diplandra | reverse complement strand
TTTGGGTTGGTGGAGGAAGTGAACACTCCCGAAGTGAGCTTATGCTAGCCCACAGGCTCAGCCAGAGCCAGATGCCAAGGCATGGCAGATATCTCTTCGTTTTACAACAAACTGAATCCGACTCGTATATTCAAAGAAACCGCGTTCCTACAATTGCTCGCGTCGAATCCACGCATCATGGCGCGAAACCAAGTCGGAACCAGTACACCTCTTGCGCGCCGTCGTTCCCCAAGTCTATATAACCATAACATGCAAGCAACTTCTTTGTTGCCTCAGCGTGTCTCCATCCATCTCGCAATTCGATCGCGTAAACCCTCTTTGCATCCACGGTTCGATCAGAGCCCTCAGCAGCCCTAGAGGACGACTAGACGGCCTGCGGCGGATCAGCAGTACGTAGTCGACGACGTACGATGGCGGCGCTCAGCTGCTGGGACAGCGGTAAAACTCACCTGATGATGATGTCGCCGGCGCGCCCGTGGTGCGCCCGTCGCCCGCCGCGCCCTCCGCCGGTGCGGCGCTCGGTGGCGCCGTGGGAGAAAGACTTCTGCGAGTCCCGCGGGGTGCCGTGGAGGAAGGTGACAGACCCGGACGTGGGGCTCAACGCCGACGCGGAGGGCAACGTCGCGCGCTGGGACGATTCGGGCGCCGTGGAGGCACTACTCGCGGCCAAGAAGCGCTACTGGGCGGAGATCAACGGTGGCCTCAAGAAGGTCACGGTCACGCCGCCGCCGGGCCCTGGCATGTACTGCGACTTGATCACCGATGGCGAGGGCAGCGTGGACCCCGGCTTGGACGCGGAGTACGAGGCGGCGCTGCGCGACATGGAGGTCGCGTGGGAGGAGAACCAAAGGCTGCAGGTGGCCAAGCTGCGGGACGACTTCGTGCCGGTGGCCACCGGCTGGGATGTCGACGCTTGACAAGTCACAAGAGCTAAGGCGGCAGTTCGTGGTGTTCATGCATGATATATGATTCTGCTTCTCCAAGCTGTGTTGCTTCGTTTGTACAGTACTGTATAGCTAGGGTAATCGCCAACAGCTGATCGATCGATCTTCTCGATCCCCATGTAAAAAGTGACAGGCATGTACGTTTCTAATAAGATGAGTTTTTCTTTGAGAAAACATGTACTCCGATGCATCGATGATCTATAAGGACGTGCTGCTTGGAATGTTTTTTTTAAACCGGGATAAGCCATTTCCATTGATTAAAACGGAAATACAAAGCAATTTTGAGAGTGAATACAGGAAGCAAAAGATGCAGGCAGCTATGGGCCTGAACGAGACTCTCATTGTCGCACAGCAGCAAAACAGAACTGACCTAGCAACCTTGGTTCAAACAGAGTAACAGATCAACGACCGACTAAACTCCCAACAGACTATTCCCAAAAAAAAAAAAAAAAAAAAAAAACCTCCCAACAGACTTGGCTGTCACAAACATCTAACAAAAGGATAACTGGCAGTAGAAAAAAAAAGCACAAATCCAGGTTTAAGTTCCAATGAACCATCGCCAACAAAAGCTCCCTGCATGGGCTCCTTTTTTAGAGTTTAAGGGCATATGCCCCAGTCCATTAGATGTCCAATGGACCAAAAAAAAAATTCACGGTTCGGGATGGGGACCATCCATCCAAACATGCCCAAGGATAGCAAAAGAAAGCGATAACAGGTTTCAACCGATTGAACGACAGAAATAAACTTGAACAGCTACAGAGTCTAGCAGCTCTGAAGCCCCATCAAACAAAGGGTTGTTGACTTGATTGAAACGGTATTCATCATCTCCCGGGCCTTCATCTTCATCAAGTCAGCCACGCAACCTTGGGAGGCTTCCTGCTTGATCGAGCCACTTTTGCCGGCAAAGTGTTCTTCTTCTCCTCCGGGCATAGGATTACCCATTTTTGAGCTGTCTTTGCTATCCTCAGAGAAGCATATCCATACTCCTCCAACCTGTATTCGAAAAACATATTTCATTTCTTAACTTCCATAAACACCAAAGAGCTGCTGAAGTAATAATATTCAAGAATGCCATTTCTCTTGTTACTTAACCAAGAAGTGCCAATGCATTCTAAAGAATTTTCCAACCGAGTGTCTAAAACTCTAGACAGGGACATTCCACATTTGAGTGGCTACAAGACAAGTAAAAAAACAGATGGTGGACTGTTTCATCTTCATTACAAAATAAGCAAGAAGGATCTTTAACCTTTTTCCTCTTAGCCGGATTATCCCTAGTGAGAGATTTATTCTTTGAGAGTAACCACAGGAAGTAATGTACCGGGGGTATCTTAATAGCCCAAATAGAATGCACAAAGACCGATTGAATGCCTCTAAAATTTATTATCTTATATAAAGTTTGTGAGGAGTAGATTCCGAAGAGGTAAATTGCCAAATCATATTATCCTCCTCATCGAAAAATCTTATAGTTGAAGCTAACCCGACGGACCTCATCCCACAACTCCATCATCGATTATTCCCAGTTCTAGTGAAAGTACATTTCAAATCTATGCCATCCCACGCTTGGGCAACTGTCATATTCTTTTCATTGACATATCTATATAGATTCCAATATTGTATTGCTAAACTAGAGTTACCTAACCAATTGTCCTCCCAAAACTTAACCTTGTTACCATTTCCTATAACCCACACAGTAACCCATCCTAGCTGCATGTGCAGCCCCCATGAAACCTTTGAAGAAGGAGGAAGCACCCAGCTGATTTTGGTATGCATAATATTGGGATTATTAGTTCTATACTTGAAATCTAAAAGTTCTTTCCAGAGCTTCCCTTCATCCTGATTATATCTTTTCAGCCAAGAAGCTAAAAGACATGTGTTTAGGTCTCTAAGATTAGGAAGACCCATACCCCCATATTCTTTAGCTACATTTCTGATTCCCGATTAGCCAAATGTTATTTGTGAGCATTTTCCCCGGTCATTCCAGGAGGCGTTACCTAACTGTGTGTTCAAGATCTTTATTGTCCACTTTGGAAACTTAATAAAAGACAATAAGTAAATTGGAATGCTGGCTAAACAAGATTTGACTAACTGAGCTCTAGCCGCTAAAGATAATAATTTTCCTCTCCGACCATCGACCCTCTTCAGCGGTTTATCAACTACTGGGCTAGAGATCTTCCCTAGTAAGTTTTTGAAAGTGCAGAGGCACACCTAAGTATTTCAAGGGGAAACTTCCAATAGGGCAGTTAAAGATACTAGCAGCTAACTTGGTCTCTTCTTCCTCTAGGTTTAGAGTTAAAATCTCA
Organism: Hyparrhenia diplandra; assembly: GCA_015847255.1. NCBI lineage: Eukaryota > Viridiplantae > Streptophyta > Magnoliopsida > Poales > Poaceae > Hyparrhenia > Hyparrhenia diplandra. Next base: position 11,029 of record JADLZK010004673.1, on the reverse strand, counting down.
CTTTTGTGGAAATTAACTCTCATCCCAGATATCTGCTCATACCACATGATTACTTGCTTTAGGTTTAACAGATGATCGATTGTGAGCACTACTAAATAATATGGTGTTATCTCATCTACTGTAAAGAGAGTATACCATTCTCTCTAAAGTTTCCTAGAACCCCTTTGACTGCCCCACCACGAGGCCTTATCAAGCATCCTAGAGAAGACATCCCTACTAAATTGAAGAGGATGGGAGAGAGAGGATCTCCCTGCCTAAGACCCTTGCCACTTTAAAGAAAGCACTCTCTTCACCATTCACTATTACCCCTAAAGAGCCACCTATAACTAGCTGTTTGATCCAGTTAATCCATCTAGGAGAAAAGCCTCTAGTTTCCAAAACTTCAAAAAGAAAATCCCAACTTACTCTATCATAGGCCTTCTCATAATCTAATTTTAGAATGACCCCTTCTCCTTATCTTTATTGAGACTATGGACTATCTTATGAGCTACCACCACACTTTCAAGTATGTATCTACCTTTGATAAATGCACTTTGATTAGTATCCACCAATCTCTGTGCTACTTTGCCTAGTCTAATAGTTAACGCTTTTGAGAATAATTTGAAACTACAATTGAGGAGACTAATTGGCCTAAATTGTTTCATCCGACAAGCATCATTAACTTTTGGAACTAATGTGATTAGAGCAAAATTAAGTCTCTGGATATCCAGATTGCCATTATAGAAATCATGAAACAAGGCTATCAAATCTGATTTAATAATTTCCCGTTAACTTTTGGTAGAAAATAAAGGAAATACCATCTCGATCCTCGGGCCCCCTCTCGGTAACGACTAAAAGATCGCTTCTTTAATTTCTAACTCGTAGAAGGGAGAAGTAAGAAAATCATTTTCTTCATCAAGAACTAATTGGTTTGGATCCCAAAAGTCCTTTTCTAACCTAATATCTCCTCTATCCTCCTTAGCAAAAAGGTTCTTATAGAAATCAGTAGCTATTGACATCATACCCTTTTGATCAGAAATATGTCCAGTAGGACTCTCTAAATAGTCAATCTTCTTTTTCCTATTTCTATAATTTGCTATAGCATGGAAGTACGCTGTATTCCTATCTCCCTCTAAAATATCTCTATCTCTGGATCTCTGTCTTAGTTTGATCTCCTCTATGCGCCAGATTTTTTCTAATTCTTCCTCTAGGTGTTTATATCTGCCCCACTCAGTTTCATCCAAATCTCTTTCTTCTAAGGCTTGGCCTAATTCCTCATATTCTTTAGACAGGTTAGCCTTAGTTTTATTGAGGATAGCTATCTGGTTGGTTGTCCAACCCCTACCTAGTCTTCTAAAGGTCCTAACTCTGAATTGCCAGATATCAATAGCCTTTCTCTCTGTACATGGTGTGGACCAAGCTTTTTCAACTACTTCTTTAAAAGATTCCTCTTGGAGCCACCATTTCTCAAACCTGAATTTTTTCTTACCACAGTACACATTGTCCCCCAAATCTACTAAAAGAGGATTATGGTCACTGGGAATTTTGTCAAGTGCCTTTACTCTGGCCAGAGGAAAGGCTCTTTCTAATTTTGTGCTAACAAACACCCTATCTATTCTAGCCATAATGGGGTGTTCTTGATTATTTGTCCGGTATGTTTCCTGTTCCTAAGTTCTAACTCTAAAAGGCCCCATTTATGAACCCATTCATTAAAGAGATCCGTCCATTTATAACCGATAATACCATTACTTTTATCCGATATTTTCCTAACTAAGTTAAAATCCCCACCAATGATCATTGGTCCTTGCCAGAACCCATGATATGATGGAGTTCATCAATAAAGGATTGCTTTCCTTCTTCATATGGAGACCCATAGATAGTAACTACTTTAAAGGAGAAACCAATAATCTTATTGGTAAGCATAACACTAATAGAAAACTCTAAAATGTCTCCTGGAGTAAATGTAAAGAGATCAGCATTAGCCCCAAACAAAATGCCTCCTACAAAACTCCTTTAGCCCTAAGGGAACACCAATTAAACCTAATGTTCCCTCGTTAGAGATCCGAGAAAGCCGAGTAAAACTCGGACTTCTTAGTTTCTATAACACCTACAAAATCAGCATGACTTTCTCTAATTCTACTAGCTAGAGTCGAATCCTTCCAAATTGGCCTGAGCCCCTTATATTCCAAAACAGACCTATCATTTTTTACATATTCTTTTTTTCCTATCTAACTTGGTCCTAATGACCTCCTCCTCATCTATTTCTAAATCAGTAGGCACCTTTTCCTTATTAGGCCCTGAGCAATCACCCTTGTGATGCTTTGAAATATCCATAGTACTACTAATATTCTTATTACCATTACAGTCCTTATCTAAAGATGTTTTGTGATTAGGATAGCCATCCTTCACTATAGAGACTGCTTCAAGCTCATCAGCTCTATGAACCACTTCTATCAGATCTATCCGAGAGGAAACACTTACTTCGACTTTTCCCTATTTTTGCACAATTTCTCAAAATCACCGATCTCTCGATTATCTAATATCACCATATTATCTAAAATACTATCGAAAATGATGTCCATCCTTAGCGTAAATACCAATAACACTAGCAATGTCGAAAGAGAATTACCGAAATCTTAACTGAGTTTTTGTTGATACCGAAGTTGGTTTCGGGTTGAACTTTTTCCTGCACTCCTGAGCTTTTTCCATCATCGACCTGCCATCATCAACAAATCTCTCACTTTTCTCTCAGGCCGCATGTGACCCCAGTGCTTTAGTCTTCCCCCTTCCCCGCCTTGCCGAGCCTCTTTGCTCAGTCATCGTCTTGTTAGCTTGATCGCCAGCTAGGTCGCGGTGGACACAGCCTTCGTCTCATCTGTTTCCATACCATCATTCTCCCTATATCCGTAGAGTTTTTCCCCGAGAGCTTAAGGCATAGACCCATTCCTCGGGTAAGTTGAGCATTTCAAAATCTTCCTTTTTTTCCCGAGTACCCTCTTTTTGTACTTGGATGCGTGTCGCCTTCCTCATCGAACCCTCTAATTCCATAGCATTTAACAGTTTATCTCGAACCATGGCCAAATTCTCTTCCACTTGCATGAAGTCTAAGTTCCTGCTAACTGATCTATTGAGATTCTTGGAATTTGAACCAGCACTCCTATGGCCTTGGACACCAGATGTTGATTTGTCTGTTCCCTTCCCTGAGCTTGTAGAGCCCTTGTCCTTGTCCTGATTCTCTGGATCTTTTGGATCCTCATCAAGCAGATCATCGTCATCCAAATCCTCCTCATTTGTCTTATCACCATCTTTTTTTTGATTCCCCTTCCCTTTGTCAGACCCTCCATCATCATCATCATTGTCCCCTGGCTCTTCACTTCTCTCATAGGCCTCTATTGTAAAGTACACAGGATAGCAAGATCCATCAAACTCATATATTCTCTCCTTGGGGATTTTTGTGGGGTCTTTGCATTGGATCTTGAACCTGGCAACAGAGAAGAAGCTTGAAAACAACTCTGTCCAATCCACTTCTGTCATTATGCCCAAGCTAGAAGCAACTTCTTTGATAGTCCACCAATCACCCATCTAGGTGGAATTCCTCTTGCTTGCACCCAAACATCAACAAGTTTGTTCACAGGTTCAACATCACCATTCCATGGTCTAATAGATGCCACAACATTTGTACCTTCCAACTCAAACAAGCTAGTTTTGTCAATCACAAGATTCTCAACCCTCCTGTGTGGTGGAAACCTTATGATGTAAGAATAGTGGTCATGTGGCCTCAGCTTCCAGTCCCATTTCTCATCAAACAACTTCTTTAGATGCATTACTATGACTGATTTCTCAATGTCATCCCCACTTTCCAGTGTGAAGATGCCAAAGTTGTCTAGACCCTTCCAAAGGATCGAATCTTCCTTCCCTTGGTTGGACATCAATATGGTAGAAGCCTAATCCCTTGTTAGCACTCCCACAGAACTGAGTAACAGAGAAGCTCTTTTTCCACTCTGGGCAATGGTCCACCATGTGATCTTCTTCCCTACATATGAAGCGGCATTTGGCTTTGACAAAGGCAAGGTCTTGAAAGTGACCTATCTCTCCACAATTGAAGCAGAACAACATCGCAGATTTCTCCTTTGACTCATTAGCAACTCCTCCTTTTGTTTCCACATCCATAGCATCTTTGCTCTCAGCAGTTGTATTCTGTCTATTTCCATCCCTTCTCTGTTCCTGCTCAGCTCTTCCCTGTGGTCTAGTAACACCTCCTCCAAACCCTCTCGCCTCTTCCTTGGTTCTGTCTCCCACCTCCTCTAGGTCTAGGACCCCGGAATTGCCGACCATAGAAGTTTGAGTGTTGAGGACCCCGATTACGGTAGTAGCCGAAGGGTGGTGGAGCAGTCGGCCAAAGTAGTGGGGCTGGCGGGCCTTGAGGATGCTATGGTGGGAATGGTAGGGGATGGGATCTTGCGATTCCACCCAGCCCCTCCCACCCCCCACTCCTCCTCCGGTCTCCATGATCGCCGGCCCCCGCCCCTACCTCGATTCGCCATAGCGGTCTTCACCCCGCCGAGAAAGGTCTTCCTCTCGCCTCTTCCCCAAAATGATTCTACAAAATCAAGCTTCCGAGGTGGTTTATCCCAACGATCCCTCTCTCCATTGGGGTAGCAATCCTCCTGGGCTTGAAGGTCTTCGACTCCCACAGATCCTTCCTAATCCAAAGCTAGGGTTTCATGCTTCCCCTCCGGGCGGCTCTCGATCTCGGAATAAAGCATAGCTGTCCCGTAAGGCTTGGATCTCGTCCTCGCTATCGGGTTGGTGGGTAGCGGGTTTCGGAGTGCCTTCCCCGCGCACCTACCTTGGTGTTGACACTTGTTATCATATAAAATTATTAATCAATTAATCATGAGAAAAGGGTATAAATAATAATAACAACCTAGAATAGGGGGTCACTAACATATTTCCATCAGTTTTGGTAATGTTGTGAATTGCGGGGACTAAACGAGAAAAACAGCGAGTTCGCGAGCCATACGACTACGCGACGCAACGCAATCCAACCCGAGAAAGATTCTAGAAGGCTCCTGATTAATCCCGACGTGGACCAAACTTGACACCGAAGAAAACATCATCTAGAAGACTCCGTGCCACGACGCACGACGAGACCCGCAGGGAACCCCGGGCCGATCGGGGCCCAATAATGGGGCCGATCGGCCCCGCTGGCGGCCACGCAAGCCCGGTTTCCTAACCTTCCTCCACCGCCTCTAAGACGCAATCTAAACCGGTTGTTTAATGACGGTTTGATCCGAGGGCGTCGGTAGAAGCACGAGATGGATCAAGATCCAACACCGATTAGTACCACATTGCTGCTTTGCGAAGGGACAAAGAAGACCCATATATATAGACCCCCCTAGACCCCCTCTTTCGGATCATCTCATACATCATATCTCATCGGATGGAGGCACGGCGCTGGAGGATTAGATTAGACAAACTACAATGTAATAGAATAGATCTAGTAGAGAGTTAGGGAGAGCGGAATCATGCTTCGGTTTCCGGAGAAGTCTTCACGGCGTCGGTATATCTTTGTATCTCAACTCTATTAGACTTTATGCCATAATTAGATCTATCTTTTCTAGTACTTTTATGCCTTTCATGTTATTGATTAGAATATAGTTGTTATACTATTGCATGGGATCTCCGCTCGTATTGAGGGGCTCTAGTTATGCTAGGTAGCTAGAGTAGTAATTTATAGTGTAGGCGTGGTGTCTAGGCTATAGGTTACCCGAGGTTGCGCCCAATCCCACTGGTTAGTTGTGGTAGCCCGGGGGTGACGACCTGTCGGTCTTTGTATTCCACCACGTTCGGGTTGGTGATTCAGAGCTTTTTACGGCCTTTCTCCCGATCACCCCTTCCCCCCTCTTTTCGAGGATCGGGGACGGTACCGCTGCTCCAAAGTGTATTAGAATAATTGTTATCATAGAACCAAAGTACTAGAGAAGTATTCAGGAACCTAGATCTCTCCGTTGTCCTCTCGACCTAGTTATCTACTCTATATTATAATATTCTCCTGGTTAAATGCTATTAATTATCTTACATATCATATACATTATTTACCCCCTCACTTTAGTTGGTATATTAAGTTAGTAGATACATGATTTTGATTTATCGCCTTTACCCTTGCTTCCCTCGTGGAAAATATAAATAACGATACTGAATACTCCCTGTAAAAGCTACAATGGTATTTTTATTCTCAGGCGCTTGCGTAACCCCTTTATATTCTTTTGCATTTAATAAATACCAACACTTGGGTATTGCCACTTGTCGAAATCTCTGAGCGCCATGGTCGCTTCCGCCGACCAGGAGACCCGCCCGGAAGGCCTCGCGAGGTGGGGTACCATAGCCTCCGATTGGACTCGGGCGCAGCCCCCGCCCCGGGTGGCCATGGTGGACGACCGGCGAGGGGCTTCGTTCGTGTCCCTCTTCCCCGCAGCCTCGAAACTTGTCCCTCCCGCACCATGGCCCATGGCGAAGCCTCACCATGGATCCGAGTCGAGGGCGGGGGATGGAGCTCCGGTGAGGATAGCTTGGGGCCGCGCCGGTGGGAGCCCTCTCCGTCGTCTTCACCGCTACGCCTGAGGGATTCTCCCTTGTCACCGCCCGCCGTCGACTCTCGCCAGAGTCGCCCCCAACCCGGCGCCTCCGCCTCGGCGTAACCGCCATCCTCCTCACAACCCTCGCCCGCAGTAACCGATGAATTAATCTTCACTCTTCGCAGTCCTCCCGCATGGGCTCCTTTCTTGGTCCTCCGATTGGGGTTCTACTCCTCCTCGTCATGTCCCCGGTCGTCTACACCTTGAAGCAAATAGGAGATCAATTTGCCTGACGCTTTGCTCCTTCTTCGTATGTCGGCAATTTTCAACATCACATTTGCACCGAGAGGTCTAAAATTCCTATCTTTAGCAAACAGATCGACCAAGAAATCATATAAGAATGAGCTTGACAAAAAAAATTCTATAGGATGTTTGATAACTTTCCTATCAAAAAAACAGCTCTATTTCTAGTTCTCCATATAGCCCAACAGATAGCCCCAATGCCACAAGCATAAAATTGCCTCCATTTGGAAACCAAAATTTGCACCATTCCCAACATTAATAAAAATTTGAGGGATATTATTAGCACCCAAACACTTAGCAATAATCGATCAAATCACTCTAGCTAAAGGACGGGTAAAGAACCGTTATCTTTAGTTAGAATTGCATCTCTAGATATTTGCCATAGATTTTTTTTTATTTTTTCTCGGTATTTTACTTTTCCGATCGGTTTATGATACCGCCCAACATCGGACATAGACAAAAATTTATATAGGGATTCCACAAGAAAATGTTCTTTTTTTCCAACTTCCACAAAACAAGACGTTGCTCATCAAATCAAAACAAGCCATATCTTCCAAGATCCTATTCTAGCTATTCCTCGTGGACCGATCAAGCCATCTCCAAAAAACTAATCACAAGTACCATTCTTTACTTTCAAAAAATGTAGATTTGTTTATGATCAACCAACTCAAAGAAGATTGGAAAATTCTCATAAATGGGCACATCATATAACCAAGCATCCATCTGAGAATCCGGTAAGGTTGCCCTTACCACATTTCACCCCTCTACCTTGCAAATAAATTTCTTTCAATTTTAGCAAATCAGCCCACATAGGGGAGTCACCAACTTGTGGTTAACTTGATGATTTTTTTTTCATATATTTATGCCTTACAATATTTTGTCATAGACCATCTTCTTTATCTAGCCTCCACCACCATTTACACATCAAACTTATATTCATTTTTCCTTAACTCCCCGATCCCTAAACCACCTTTCTTTTTTACTCTTACAAATGATCTCACATTTAACCAAATGGTATTTTCTTTTCAAACTGCCACCTTGCCAAAAAAAATCCTTCTTTGTTTCTCCAATATATCAATAATTATTTTAGGAAACAAATAAAACAGACATATGATAAGTGGGGGTATTATTTAAAACTAGATTCAATGAGAATTTTTCTGCCTACCATGGATAACAAACCTCCTTTCCAAACATCTAATTTTTTTATCTCCTTTCTCCACTAAAGGTAACCAATCCTTGACTTTTCGCCTCTAGGACTAACATGCACACCCAAATAGTTAATAGGGAACAAGCCCACTTGGCAATTATAAATTGCAGCATTTGTTATTCCCTAGTCATTTTCTTCATTTATAATGATGACTTCACTCTTATTGAAATTAATTTTCAGTCTTTGCTAGCTTTTCAAACAGTATAAAAGAAACATCATATTGTTAGCATTCTCAACACTTTGTGTTTCAAAAAACTATAGTATCGTCAAGATATTGTAAAAGTACCACCCCTTTAGGGACAATGTGACTGATCAAACCAATAACAAAATTATTCTTCTAAGCATTATGAACTAGCCTTGTCAAACAATCAGCAATAAAGTTAAACAAGATAGGGGACAGGATCACCCTGCCTCGACACTCTTGAAACTTTTAATGTAAGGTCCAATATTATTATTAACTTTCATTTTTTTTCAAAAAAGCGTACCATTGGCACGTCACTGCATTAAGGAAGCACCATTAGGATGTAATTTATTATTAACTTTCACACTAACTGTTCCTCCCGAAACTACCTCTCTAATCCATCTCGCATGAAATGGCATTAAAGCCTCTTTTTTTCAAAAAACAAATAACAATAGCTTCCAATCAACCTTGTCATAAGCTTTTTCAAAATCTAATTTTAAAACAATTCCAATTTATTTTCTTTTCTTAGTTTCAAGTAAAATCTCATGTCTTGAGTTCGAATACTAGTGGGAGCGAATTTCAGGTTGGGGCATTATTAAAAAAACCAAAATATAAAGGTGGGGGTTTCCTTCGACTTCGGTCAAAAAATACCGTAAAACAATATGTCTATTCTTCATTCTTCATAAAAGTTGTTTGGGTATGATGAATCAACTTTTCACCCACTTGTTTCTAACCTAATAGTAAGAATCTTTGTAAACAGCTCTTACAAACAATTAAGTAGACATAGGTCTATACTTTGTTGAATTTTTGAAGCATCATTCACTTTAGGCAAAAGGGAGATAATACCATAATTCAACCTGCTAATGTCCATCTTGTAATGATAAAAATCATCAAACAACTGAATAATATCATCCTTAATAATATACCAACAGCTTTGATAAAATTCAATAGGGATTTTGTTGGGCCCTGTAGCCTTGTTTTTTTCCATCATGTTTAAAAGCTTCTCTATTTTCTAGCACATTAAAACTCCTACAGAGAAAACTCATTATCACTTTCTGATATTTTTGGTATATGACTCCAAAAATCTCATCCAAACAAATATCATGTTCTACAGAGGCCCAAAAGGTCTCAGATAAAATTCAGTTGCATGTCTTAATAGATTTTCTTCCCCTTCAATAGTTGTCCCATGGTTTTCAAAACTGAGAATTGTATTCTTCCTCTTTGTCCCACTAGCACATTTATGAAAAAAAAAGGATGTATTATTATCACCTTTAAGTTACCAATTTTCATGGATCCTCTCATGCCAAGACAACTCCTCCTTTCAAGACTTTTAAAATTTTCAAGCAAAAATCCAAGCTTTCCTATCAACTTGAAAATCAGCTAAACCAACAATTTCCTCTATTTCCTCTAACTCAGCCAATTCCTCTCTATACAACTTTCTTTTTTTTTTCTCTCCATTCTCCTTGCATGTTAAAACCCCATCCTTTAAAAAAAATTATTTAAACAATTTCAGCTTTTGGTTAACCTTTATCTAAAGCAGACTTAGCTCTACATGGTTTCTTCCATATTTCTTCAACTTTCTCATAAAAAAATAGGATTTTCCAACCAATTTAAATCAAAGGAGAACTGAATATGTGGTAATTTTGCACACATTCTTGATGATAAAATCAATGGATTGTGATGAGAGATGTCTCTAGGTAACTTTCTAACTGTGGCTTGAGGAAAAAAAAGGTCCTCCCACTCTTTGGACATAAGAATTCTGTCTAACTTGACCAGTGTAGGAGGTGTTTGGTTATTTGTCTAAGTAAAACCACCACCATTCATAACCAACTCTCTTAGCTCATAGAATGAAGTGTTAAAATGGGTGTACATCTATGTACTACTCATGGGGTTTTTCTCATGTGAGTATGCAATGATCAAGGGCTCAACAGAAGTAGCACATAAATTAGACAATTCATACAAAAAGGCAATCTTATTCTCTTCGTGGGTTGCCCTATAAACAACTATCGAATTTCATTTGGTTCTTACAACCTTATCCCATAAATTCAACTGAATCATAAATTCACCCTGTTTAAAAGACCCTACCTCAAATCTCTCTAATTGTACCCCACACAAAATGCCTCTAGATTTACATTTGGATGGATTCCACATTCAGAGATAATTCTGGTTATTGTTAAAAGATCTATGAAAAGTACTATTAAAATCTTCAATCAAGTTTTCTTGTAAAGCCACAAAATGAAACTTATGTTCATAGATAAGATAATTTAAGAATGTAGATACATCTTTTTTCTAATGCCTCTACAATTTCAAAAAGGCCACTTATCATTTATTTTTTCTTTGTTTTTCTTTTTCTTCATATCAACAAGAATATTTTTATTCTTGTGATCTGGTTAACTTGGAATGTTTTTGACCAAACCAAGATTCGACGTACATATTTACACTATTCGTTATTCAAAATGTTCTGTGTGACATGCCGCATCTGGTGGGCTGTAGCTAGCCAGGATCACTAGCACGCCTAGGCACGGCACGGGTGCCGTGCCGCTTAGTGCCGCGTGCCGGCACCCCGGCCCAGGCACGGCAAAATCGGAGCTTAGCCGTGCCGTGTTGCAGGGCACGATGGCCCGCCGAGGCCGTGCCGGCCCGTCATTGTAGCGTCGCCGTCGAGCTACAACCTCCTGTCTGTGTTATCACAGTTCACAATTCTTTGTACAAAATTAGATTTGCTCGTCGTGCTCGCTAATTATCACAATTCGAAGGACTGCAAAATTTGCTAGGCAGAAA